>JABJVR010003927.1:2026-15338 GCA_025773905.1 Chitala chitala
CTGTTCCTCTGGCACTGACCTGCTTCTGTGGTCTGTTCCTCTGGCACTGACCTGCTTCTGTGGTCTGTTCCTCTGGCTCTGACCTGCTCCTGTGGCCTGTTTCTCTGGCTCTGACCTGCTCCTGTGGCATGTTCCTCTGGCTCTGACCTGCTCCTGTGGCCTGTTCCTCAGACTCTGACCCACTCCTGTGGCCTGTTCCTCAGACTCTGACCCACTCCTGTGGCCTGTTCCTCTGGCTCTGACCCACTCCTGTGGCCTGTTCCTCTGGCTCTGACCTGCTTCTGAGGCCTGTTCCTCTGGTTCTGACCCGCTCCTGTGGCCTGTTCCTCTGGCACTGACCTGCTTCTGTGGTCTGCTCCTCTGGCACTGACCTGCTCCTGTGGCCTGTTCCTCTGGTCCTGACCCACTCCTGTGGCCTGTTCCTCTGGTCCTGACCCACTCCTGTGGCCTGCTGAGCTCTAGAAGTGTGCTTGCTTTGGTACTGTGTCAGGTGGCTTTCCCAGTTTAACCTGTTCCTTTGATAACTGGTAACTGTGCTAGGGGTCCAGTAGCAAAGTAACTGAACTTATATTAGAAAAGACACAAAGAAGTTTCTTTCCCTTTTGCATTTTCACATTTTTTAACCATGGTTTTCTGCCTCCTTTTGTTGTGTTATAACTTGGCTGCATTATGTTAAAAATTAGCCACACCCAGAACAAGCCATCTCTCTCCCTCTCTCCTCCTCTCTCTCTCTCCTCCTCTCTCTGGCTCTTTAGTATCTATTAATAATGTAGACAACTTCCAAGCCTCTGGGAAGACTGATGGAGATTGCTCTGGGGGGGTGGTGCAGGGAGGGGCTGAAGAGAATATACCAGAGGATTTTCACAATTGCTAAAATGCATTAACAGACAGATGTGTCACAGTGGTCAGACCTGCACACAGGCACTAACATAGAAGGACACACCTGAGGATGTGCACAGACAGAGTCACCATGTCACCTGCACACAGCCTGTCTGATGGATGTTTGATGTCCTAGCGAGTGCTAAAGCACACGTATGGCCATGGCAGGGCTGCCTACATGCTTGGAGCTGCACGTTTCTATGGGTGTGTGTGCTCACGTCCCATGTGTGGAAGTCAAGTGGGCTGCAACTTTGTTTCTGTAGTGAAGGTAAATAAACACGCTGCAGTAAAACCCCCCAGTTATAAAGACAAGTGTTCAAAGAGTTCCCTGAATGGGGGTCTGGGGTCATGTGAGTTTGAGCCACAGCAGGATAACCCCTGTCACACTTTCAGTGAAACTGCCAGTTCTCCATCACCATGTCTGCTTATGACAACCAATGTCTGCAAATTACAAGTCTTCCTTCTACAGGATTACAATTTCTGTTACAGTTTATCTGATGTTATTAACAGTATTATGTCTTTTTGATAACACTGTACTATGCAAAAAGAGCCATGTTTTACCTTGTATCCAGTAACTGCTGCCAAGAAATTTTGCAAGTAGTTTTTATTGTAGCATTCAATTTAACTGCGCGGAAAAGGGTCTCATCGATCAATAGTGGAACCACAGTATGTGAGTGCGGTTTGATGCTTCCCGTTTCTGTCCCGTTAAAGTGTGCGCTCGTGTCCAGGTGACGTCATTTATCTAAATATCTGTTAACTGACCACTATTATCATATTTATATGCTACTCAGCAACACCGACTTTCGCAATCAAGCATTTAATTAGCGTTATTAAAAAATGAACATCTAAAACGAATTCCCCCACGTAATTTCTTTTCCAAAGTACTTTTGCAGACAAATTCATTGAAACTGTACTTGTAACTGAATTACCAACTAATACTTGTTTAACAGCAAAAGCGTAGACTTGGGGGAGGGTGTGGCCTGATAACTTGAACAGTGTTCGTTATCAATCCTGATAACTTCAATCATATAATGGATCTAATGGACTGCATATACAGTGTGTCCCCCCCGCACGCCACTGCTTAATAGGACAGGTAAGTTTCTTAGTCATGTTGCGTTACAAGAAACATTACACATTATTACACATTATTACACATGACAGGTTTGCGACTGACAGTTTAATTTAGCACAGCGACCCAACCGTAGAGTAAAAGGCCTATTAGAAACTGAGAAATCGGTAAAAATAAATAAATAAACAATAGATAAATAAAATTATTTCAGGTTGTAGCGGCACATAACGATCCACTCACCATGATAGAATATACGAGCGCGACGATGCTCAGCGGCCAGACGGGACAGAAGCAGGACAACACGGTCAGCAGCAGGTAGTCCTTCGGTTTGGGCTGGTCCTGCGTGGCCGTGCCCACGGAGGACGTGCGACTCCGTATGCTGACACGGGACGGGGACTTGGGGGGTGCCCGCAGGTGCCCCATCGATCCCGATCGGAGGGGGGTGCTGTGTCCATTCTGGTCGGCGTCCAGAGACTTGACGCTGCCCAGGTTGACTGTGAAGGAGTTAGAGATGCGGAGGTCGTGCCGAGGAGCGGGGTCCGCGCCTGGCGCGCTCAGAAGTTTTTCCGTCTCCTGGGAGTCGCTGGGCGCCGCAGCTCCGCTTCCACCCACCGCAGCCTTTTCAAATTCCGCGTCTGTATTGATTGCCATTCTTTCGTCAGTTACCTTAATAGGTTTTAAAATCACTTCTCATTAAATATTTATGTCTTTGTACGGTTTTGTTCATGCCAATGTGCCCAGTTATTCAGGAGAAGCTGCAAAAAAGACCCAAAGCAGTTACAGAGTAGTCCTCCTGTGCACGCAGTGAGGAGGACCGTCTCAAGGCATGCATGCACTCTATGGCGTATTTTCCTTATAAAGCCGCTTATACACAATATTACAGGCTGTTACGTGCCACAAAACAATCGGCTGTTTAAAGTGAAAATACCCCCTTTCTAAGAAACGGACAAAAATGCCAGTGGTCTAAAACTAAACACCGTCCGCCCAGCGCGCGACTAACGGGCTCGTCTTATCGTGCACGCGCCCACTCCGACAGAAAAGCCCCGAGTGCGCCGAAATCTCTCAGCAACCTCCCTCCATGTGATCGGTGGGTTAAAGCATTTCTACTGCTCTTCTAAATGTAAAAAAAAGTCTTTCCAGAAAAAAGTTTATTTTTACGCATGCACAAAACGATATCACAGCACGCCCCCCTCACAATTAACTATGACGCTATAAGCAATTAACACTGCACCGGTGTATATGACTTAAGAGAGCGCGTGGGCTCAGCGCACATTGTCTCGTGTGTTACACTGAGGAGGTGCACGCTGCCTCCGTGACACCTCCTCTGCTCCATCACTCACTGCAGCGAAATGCTGCGAGGCAGCCGCGTTCACTTAATGCTGGTGCAAACGCGTGAAAACACTGACGCATCGTGTGTGGACGGCGATGCGGTGTGCAGTTCTGGGGATACGCGTTAGACTCAGTTATCTGTTTGGGTTCATTAAAATAGCGCGTCCATAAATGCATCAATATCAATGCAGTTAATTCCGAATAAGTTAACTGGACAAGTGCACATATACCTCAGGCAGGCGGATCACAAATTGAACAGTAATTAGATTAATATGAAATATACAGAAGTCTACATGTACAACATTTTTGGTATTAAAAGGAGCTTACAATGTCTTGCGGTGTGAAAGTTACGTGTTCTTGTCGGAAATTCTGCGTTTATTTTTGCTTTAGCAGGAGCGAGAGCACGAGGTGCGCGCGCGGAGAGAGCGAGCGAGCGAGCACGAGGAGCACGGGGATTCCCAGTCTGGACCAGTCTTTGTGTCTTCCGAACACTTTCCTTACAATTTAACGTTAATATTAGTTTTAAGTCAGCAACAGACGTTGTTTACATTATCCATATAGAAACTATAGAACACTAGTGTGTTTTATCATTTGAATATAAAATTGGGAAGGTTGAATATATTGTATTAATTAAATGTTAAATTATCTTACAAGCTTTAAAGAAGTTTACCAGAGCAATATAAAGTACGCTTCTGCCTGTAAAACGCACGCAGTCCGGTGGAATCGTTACAAAACCGCCTGTTCCCAATGTTTCTTTGAAATGGTCAGTCTGCTGACATGCTGGGTTTGAAGCTAATGATTCAGTACACATGTGGAAAGTCATAATTAAAGCACAAACGGTCCAATTCTTGGCAAGTAGTCATAGAGATGAGCACTGCACAGCCGCACTGTGTGGAGTACCATAAGCCAATAGAGGGTGGAGGCACCCTTTATATTTAATACAGATACATACCCATCCATTACACCGTCCAACCACTTATCCTTTATGGAGCCTATCCACACACACACACACACAGAGTATTCATACAGACATGATATATTATCACATTATACATGTATATCTGTCGCTATTCAAAGACTGCCCAGAAAGGTGGTGTGTGTGTGTGTGTGTGTGTGTGTGTGATGTTATTGTGTCATGAAGGGAACAGGAGATCAAATCAAACCAGGTCATCACTATTATCACAAAATAAAGCACATAGACGAAGTCTAAGAAGTCAAATTAGCAACAGAGGAGGAAATAGAAAGTACCCAAATTTAACACAAGTCACAGAATAAACGAGGATCAAGGAAATAATCAAACTGCTGATGGATTTGTCCAATCAGTTCAGGTGGGCTGGCAATGCCTCAGAAGACAACGACATCATGGTCTAGCAAGGAACTGCCCTCACAAATGAAAGTGAGAAATCAAAACAGGCAACCCTGGCTGGATGGTCCAGCTGTAGCCCGTCACTGTGAAAGAGTCACGGCAGGTGCTGTGGGTCCGAAAGCTCAGGCTGTAAACTGATCATCAAGATGGCTGTACTAACACAACGGGACCGTGAGTGTGATCCTGCTGCGGACACAACGCAACAGGGAAGTGCCTTTGAAACCAGCTAAGAAGCAGGCTCTGATAATCCTGCTCGCAGCGGTGTCCCGACACGATGAATAAACAGGCTAATGTGAAACGTCTTGAGCACGAGCACTCGCTTTGTTCTGTCTTGGTTTGAGGTTGAAATCAACACGTCAGCATTCCAGGAATATGCTGTAATGTGTAACATCATCTAGCCAATATACTGAAAAAATACATAGCTCGTTATTATAATTATTTCTTTGTGTTTTTCTTTATCTTTTTAATTTCAGTGTTTTTTACGGACAAGGCACTCCTGTCGGATTGACTTTCGTGTGAGGCTTTTTGTTACTTTAAA
Organism: Chitala chitala; assembly: GCA_025773905.1. Classification (NCBI taxonomy): domain Eukaryota; kingdom Metazoa; phylum Chordata; class Actinopteri; order Osteoglossiformes; family Notopteridae; genus Chitala; species Chitala chitala. The sequence goes on from JABJVR010003927.1 coordinate 7,208, forward strand.
TTCTAACAAGCTGGAAGATAGAATGGCTTATATCAGTGTCGAAAATAACGTCCTCTGCAGTCTCTTAATCACTTTACTTGTTGGTATATTTTAATTAAATCTGTGATTTTGATTAGAGAACGCTGACAAGCAGTTAATTTAATGACCAATAGAGGGCAGAACAAGACAGTGCTGTTGACTGTTTTTATGTATCTCTAACCAAACGGGAACATACATTCAGCATCAAGCTATCTCCTCGTCTTTCTCACGACTATCCTACAGCCAATCATCTTTCAGTGTAGGAGGGCTGTCGTCACACTGGAGCAGTGACGTCATCCTTACAAAAACCAGACAGTACCATAGGGGAATCTGACAAATTTGACAAGAGTGCTGTGTAAGCAGAAAAATCCCAAGTGATTCTTCTCTGTCACCTATCAGAACAAAGCCAGCTCATTAAACCAGTGCAAGTAATGGTCATATGGGGACACAGCGTTTTCTACTTGTTCTGTCTGTGGCTTTCAGCTCGTTAGCAGTGGTTAATGAGCGCCTTCTCATCTTACTGCTTTATCTCGCTTCTGTAAAACAGCTGAGTGTAGCATTTGGTTGTGACTCGGTGTAATCTGATGTCTTTGGTCCAGACTGAACTGCGGACAGTAACATGGGACTGTTTAGGACCGGCTGCTCTCTGCACCTACAAACAACGTGCCAGGAAATATCTTGCTTCATGAAGCCACAAATCTGTAAGATGAAATCAGGTGCTAAACTTGGCAAATATGTAATTCAGTATTGATTGAAATGGATCAAGCGTTCTGGGGCATGTGCATACACACACACACACACACTCGCCCCCACTTTCTGATCAAATTGCCACACACTCCAGGCCCTCTGACCTTTAGATACTCTGCTCATAGCAGGCAGTACAAAGGTCAAATAAAGGGCAAACACAAACATACAGCAAGTGTTCTGTCAGATCATACGTGTACCAGTAAACAGATGAAATGGGCAAAACCCATGTGAATTATACATTGTTTCTATAGATGACACAGCATGTTGTTTAATCCATGTATGTTTCTTTGTGATGTGTCTGTACCCCTGCATAGTAATGTGTGTGTGTGTGTTCATCTCTGCACACAGGTCAGCACCAAGCTACATCACACTTTACTAGCTTCGAGTGTCACAGACAGCATCAGGACACAGATCAAGGTTCTGCAGCTCCCTGTGTGCAGAACAGGCAGGCTGGGTAGGGCAGCATGGACATTTCACGTGTGTGTGGATGTGTGTATATACAGTGTGTAAACACAACAGAACCGATTAGGTGCCTGTGATTTGAGATAAAGGGGTCTTAAATACCTGCCTGTGTGCGGCGCACCCCCACTGACAGTCTGGGCTCACCTGAAGCAGGACTGCTGGTGTATACATCCCATACCCCTGCTTCTGCAAGCATGTGCATACAGTGTGTGTCCCTCACCACACACACACACACAGGAACAAGTCAAGTGTACAATGATTTAAAATTAACAAGCTTCATCCATTTACAAACTCAAAGTAGACCACACACAATTTGTCCAAACACCTTTATTATCAGGAAAAGGGGAGGGGAAAAAAAAAAAAAAAAAAAAAAACAGAAGAGATCATCTCATGTTGAGCTGTTGTACTGGATTACAGGTCTTACATGCAGTAAAGAGGCCCACACAGGGGACAATTCAGTGCTGGCAGTTAGAATGTACCATAAGTGACACAAACTCACAGGAGCCCCTCTCCCAGGGTCAACACCTCTCCTCAAACCTCCATGCCACCACCCACCCAGTTATACCCTTTTCACCTACTTTAACACTTTCTAACAGAAGTGGCCTCTGCCATGTGAAGCATACACAAAGCAGCAATCCCGTCTCCACGGCCCGGCCCGGCCCAGGCCCTCACGCCTCTCCAGACAATCCCGTCTCCACGGCCCGGCCCAGGCTCTCACGCCTCTCCGGACAGTCCCGTCTCCACGGCCCGGCCCAGGCCCTCACGTCTGTGCATTGGCAGGCCCGAGCCAGTCGCAGCAGTTCTTCATCTGGCAGCTTTAGTTGCTACACAGAGACATAAAGCTCGCCAGTGAAGAACGGCCGAAAGCCGGCCATCACGGAGACATGGGAAGGCATGGAGCTGTTAGCCACAGACCTGCAGAAAACACACACACACACACACACACACACACACACACACACACCAGCACAGGCCTGTGCAAAGTGGAAATACCCTGGAATGGTGTCAATAACACATACCACAAAAACAGGCCTGAAGTTACAGGATTGGTACATCAGAGCGATTGCTCAAAGCAGTTGTAGACATAAAGCACGTCCCACAGTGGGGCGCGACGGCAGGAACCGCCTACCATCATGCACACAAGGGCGCGGAACGACAGGAGCCCTATACTAGCCAGGAGAAAAGACCAGCTACCAGTCGCATGTATGGTATGCCGGAGTTGGTAAGGCGCTGTGCATAAACGCTCGGGGGGAGCAGCAGGTCGATACCCCCGTCACCACTGTGTGCCCAGTGCACGATATAGCTCAGTATACATGTCTGTCGGTCGGTCTCTCATTTTTTTTTTTATGAACATAGCAGATATTTAGTACACATCCAAAAAAAACTTGATTTCAAAATAAGCAGTTTCAGATGCATGTTGTTAAACTTTTGCCATCAGGAGACTTACAGCCGCAGTCAGCTGAACCTTGAGCACATTCTTTAAATATGAAAAAAAATGTTTCAGTGACAGTTACAATGGTGCCCAGATCACCCCAAAGGGCCCGTAATGCCACTGCCTGGACCTGCTGGAGCCTTCAACATGGAAGGAAATTTCAGGAATATTAAACAATGGAAAAAGAGATTTAGGGAACAAGAGAAGTGGCAGAGGTCTACAGGGAGCGTCCAGGCTTACAGCTCCTCCAGCACGTGTCTGAACGGTAGTCTTTCTCACAAGTCCCCAGCGTTTACAAATGGGTAACATGAGGTCACTGGGCATGTGACCAACACATACACACACACAAAATGTCTAATGATCACAACCAAATGGGTAGGAAACAGGGTCTGATGCAGCAAAACTCGGTTCCGTTTTACTGTAAGAACAGCACCCCCAGGACAGCTCCGATACGAGTGTCTGTGAAAGCATGAGAGTTCGAGGCACACTCGTGGGAACTAGAACTTACATACTGAAATGCAGACATGTACTCACACACAGCCTACTTTCATTTGGCACTGCTCCACTCCCAAACACAAGGGGGCACTCAACCCTGGCTTTGTGCTCAACAACAGGGTAAGTAGGTCAATTCCTGCAACTGTGCCAACTGTTAGAATTGAGGACAAGACTGTCAAAGAATGTGTGCTCAAAGTGGGGGAGAAGCTGCAGTGGTGGACACTGAGAACACCAGCAGCAGTGTGAACAGAGGACAGGGGGAGGACTGGTACTCACAGTACAGATCTGGGACACAGGCAGCATTTCTGCAATCTTACCTTTAACATGCATCTCTTAAGCAATTCCAGGAGATAAGTGCTCGTGTCACCCCTCTCAAACCAAACTCAGCCGCCTGGCTGGGAGAGGACAGGTACTCCTACAGAAAATCGTGAAAACCCTCCACAAGGGCAAGCGGCACACACACTGCCAAGAGAGACAGTACGGCAGCGTGTCTGCACCTCAGTGTAAGACACGGGTCATGCTGAACACCACAGAGATTAGGGAAAACGTGTATATACAGGGTGGGCTCTCAAACTCGGAGCTGACTTCCATAACCCACAGTGCTAATACAGACTGTCATACCCATCACATCTGCAGGTGAGGGAGAAAGATTTGACAAGATGACCCTGGGCACCGAAGCAAAGGATAAACTGTGTTCAGTCCTGCTGAAAACATGCAGACGCCGGCCCAGAAGCTCAGCTGGGGGGGTTCCTGTTAGTGACGGGCACCTGACACTGCTCAGCTGAAACCTTGCCACTACTGTCCCACACATGTAACCATACAGCTGAACCCACCCACTTCTCATACAGTCAATGGAAGGTTATTTTAAGGGGCTGGAGCTTTTTAAAAAAAAAAAAAAAAGGGGGGGGTCCTCAGATGTCATTTTTTATGACAAGGGCTGTGTTGTCTGGGAGAGAGGACTGTCAGCTACTGGCAGTCACTAATTAGTTGTGTCATTGACTGGTTCCACATCTCCATGTTCCTGGAAAGTGAGCGAGGAAGACGTTTATAATTCAGCAGTTAAACCCGAGAGCCAGCAGCAGTCATCTCACATTGTGCTGCATTATTACTTAAGGTTAACATACTCTCAATATGCATGTCACCATCCCATAATAGATATCCCTAGTTCACAGTCCATGGAGTGTGTCTGTGGCCTGACCCATTACCTTCCTGCAACGCGTACGCAGTGTGACAAATGTGCTTCCTCTCCTCCAGAGAGGACACCTCAATCAGGCATTTAAAGATGCTACACAAGTTAACAACTTAAGGTCAAACAGAAACAAACATCAGTTAATCAAAATTATAGCACATTCAAGGCAAGAGGACCCAGGTCATTACAGTATACGCTGCCAGCCTAGGTTTGAGCGCAGAACAAAGACAGCATGTTATGAGGGACAGCCTCAGCACCGAGTGACATGGGCCTGTCAGCAGCATGCAGCACAAACCGTCTGCACGCACCAGAGTACTCAACCACAGAACCAAACCACGCCATTTGCAAAGGGCTGATTTTGCCAACACAGAACACCTCACTAGCAGAATTCAACCATTTGGTTTAAAACTTTTGGTCTCTATGTGACAGAAAGAGGGCAAGAGAGGAGGGTTTAGAAGCAAGAAATATTTTCCATACTAATCACAGTTTAACACATGCATGCATTTACACAAGGTTACTACTGAAATTGTCCAAAGTGCTTACCATTAACCATTTTGTTAAGGACTAAATTTATTTTCAATTAAAGACTAAAACATCACCAGGGGTGATCTCAGCACTAACACTAAGTATTTTAATGTTGATTTGCAGGGATGGGAGAAAATGTACTTAATTCAATACACCTGGAGCTTATAGATCTGGCCCATCACACAACTTTGAGAAGTAGAAGACACACCCATTTGAGTTCAGTATTATTGTGCTTAATGTAACCAATGCCTTGAGTGGGTTACATTAATATTAACACATAATGGTGATTACACAACAATTTTTGCAATAGTTTTACCTCAACTTCGTCCGACCTACTTCTAATGACGTTCTACCCTCTATTTTTTTAAAATGCACTTTGCTCTTGGTCTTTTGATAAAGTATAAAAGTACGACAGAAGCCAACTCTGAATTTCACTCAGTTACGGTGTTACTGGAGTTAAACGCTTGGGATTTAAGATGATGCTGCATGGTTTCGTTTTAAAGACCCCAACTTTCCGGTTCTGCCGGTAAACATGTCAGCACCTAAACTCTTGATGTCCTACAGAACTGGTACAGACTGGCAGCGCACACTTCTAAAGGACAGCTGTGTCCCACACCTTCACTGGGTACCAATGGTCCAGCTGAGACGGTGCGGCGTGGGAATATGAAACACCGGAGTAAAAGCACCACCATTGTAATGGCAGCCCTGCAGCCCACGGGCAACTGCATGCCAAACATTTAGTTTTTTTTTTTTTTTTTTTTTTAACAGTTTATGTGGGGAAACAGCCAGCTGCGATGGAACAGCGCTGCCACCCCGCACGTCTTCCGTCCACTTGAATGTCTTCCTCTTGCGGTCCTGGCTTACCCGCAATCAGTACGATTTGCTGCCTTTTACAGAGCTTTGTTCGCGTCTTAAAGCGCTGACTGGGTGCAGGGACACTCAGCGGTGATCCGTCTTCTGCTGCGCCCGACACGGCGCGGCGCGTCCACGCTCAGGCCGCTGCGCCCGACACTGCGCGTCCACTCTCCTGGGATGTCCATAAGGGCGCGCGCTTTAACACACCGCTGATCCTTCTCTCTGTCGGCCAGTTTGTTACGCTTCACATCCGAATGACATGCAGTTTAACACATAAACCAGATCCGTGCATGTCATGGACCGTGATACCCACGCACTGTACATATTAATAAATGTTACTTAAACAGTACGTATTGTAATTCACTTATCGCGGTAGTTATTCTCAAAACAATTTTCACTTATCGCTAGTTTTCATGTGAAGCAACAAAGACTTAAATACGGTGACTTTTACTTTGTAAGTTATGTTTAATAAAGGATGTATTCTCCATAAACCATATAGAAGGTGTCGTGTCCCCTAGCGGTTCCGGCAGCGCTGGGTTGTGATTACATGATTACTCACTAAGATCTTCTCCTGAAGCCCCACCTCAGCTCCCGATCTACTCCGGACAGAGCATTTAAAAGCTATAAAATACACACTAAACGCCCCTCTGATCCCCCACCTCGGCACTCGTGTTTTATACTTACATTTGAAAGACAGGCTGTCAGCACAAACGAAACCTTCGTCCTAAATCGACTTTTTCCTCATGTCCTAAGGTCCAACACGAGTCACGCCTTACTGGCGTCCAACTGCCTTCAAACCGGTCCCAACTCCGATCAGCTGGCTGCTCAGTGACGTCATCAGGATCAGATGGCCAATGAGACGCGACGTCAAAGAACGCCGATGACGCGCGTCTCGCCGCGCTTGAGTGGCGTGTCCTCAAGCCCATGCCGTGTCCCAGAGCACAATATGTTGGGCTTGAAGGCACTGTACGAGACCTTTTATTTTCAGACCCAAAAGTGCTCGGAACTTTGCACACACCGCATGCTCGTATTTCTCGGTGGACTTCTAAACACTACTGACTGGCCAGAGGAGAAAGCCAGAGCTGCGGTGTATGTAATGTGACTTATCGCATGTGGACTACACTTCCCAACACACTGCTTCCTGAATGAGCTGGCAGTATTTGCACATGACTGATGGGTGTGATTACACACTCATGCATGGAGGCTTTGCGAAAATGACATGTCAGCAGATGACTGGCACTAATTGGTAACTGGAATTAAGTAGAAATCATTTTAAATTCGATTTACCACGCGTTGTCATCTCGTTCGTCATAACGTTGAAGTATAATGCCTGTTATTTATAAATATGGTAATATGTGGAATTTGTTATAACATTTAAAACGGAGAACATTTGTACATCCTGACCTGTTTATGAACGCATGGGTGTGTCATCCACCTCAAAGGAGGAAGCTGAAAGCAAACCAGGGGAAACAATGACTGTCAACAATCAGTCCTCCTGACCAGGGTTGTGTACACTGGAATATCTGTGAGTGCTGAGAGCTGCTGGAGAACTGGCTTTAAAAACTCATGGAGAGTTAGTTTTATTATTTAAGTTATGGGTTTATTACATTTTATCACTGAACAGGCTACCCTATTGTTACAGGTTATTTGCACTGATTTACAAGCAGATAAAAGCAGGTTTTAACCAGAAGATGATCTCTACAGTAACAAGTTGATAAAAGTTGGGAAAATCCTGGTCTGTATTGACTTTCTGTATTTTCCCCATGCATTTCCATGGGAGGTATCCACCCTCATTCATTTAATTCTTTTGGAGGTTACTGCCACTTTAAGATCCATGTTAGGCAACGGAGAGTTGGCTCAGCACTGGCAGCCAACCAGACAAGCCGGCGTGTGGAGCCAGCAGCCAATAAGAGGTTATGCTGCATGGAGTTACTGAATAAGACTGAACACTGTGACTCAGCAGAGAAATGCATGCAAGATGACACCTGGCTGCATTTTAAAGGTTGCTGTATGCTGCCTGGTGATTGTATCACATACTGATACATTTACACTTGAATGAGGTAACGTTTAAAAACTTTTGAGTTTTTGGGGTCAGCAACAGTTAGTGGGGTTACATTACATTACACGTCACCACAGAATAAAGCACCTTTACTCCACAGTGCAGATAGTTGGGTTACAATAGCACCCCCCTCGCACTGGAAGACACACCGCTGCAGTGCCGTTACTGGGGTTACAATAGCACCCCCCTCCCACTGGAAGACACACCGCTGTAGGGCCGTTACTGGGGTTACAGTGGCACTCTCCTCCCAAAGGAAGACACACCACTGTAGGGCCGTTACTGGGGTTACAATAGCACCCCCCTCCCACTGGAAGACACACCGCTGTAGGGCCGTTACTGGGGTTACAGT
>JABJVR010003928.1:0-15337 GCA_025773905.1 Chitala chitala
ACACACACACACACACACACACACACACACACACACACACACACACACACACACACACACACACACACACACGAACCATGGGCCACTGAGCTAGTTCTCCTGAACCAGATGTTCTTGAACTTAATAAACATTTTCATTCACACAAAAAAATAAAAAAAATGTGCCAAATAAATGACAAACAATATAATAATACAAAAACCCATGAAAAAAATACGAGCAAAAACTTTACAAATATGCAAATGGACACGTGACATTAATTAACATGAAGAGTTGAAGATATTAACATGTGATGACAATAACACAATACGTGCTTGAATTGTTGCCACTGACATTGCAAATGTGATACTCAACATGCCTCTTTTTTTTCCTCAGTTTTCATTCTCGTAAAGTTTGGTAGTCAGGGAAGTGGTGCAATTGTCTTTACATCATGTGTAAATGCCCACCTGTAGGGCAGAGTGAAGACGTAGAACATACGCCTTTTGTCTTAGCTGCCCTTCACGTCGCATCATGGATGCTGTGAAAATAGGCAACCATCACCTCAAACACATCGTAAATACATCCGAACGTTTATAGGACACTGGAAGACTTAAGTGAAATGGAACATATCATATGGAAAATAGGTTTGACCTCATACTGCCATTTTTTATCTATTTGGAAAATACAGAGGATGCGAAAGGAGCGTTTATATTTCATACTTGCGCATTGAGCGTGTTTACGTGCTGATTATTCAGGGTAATCGCGCTGAGTGTCTTCAATATGCCAAGGGCATAGACAGGGGGTAAAATACAGTGACAACACTCATTAACAGGAAATACAACGGTATACTACTGAAAATTCACTGCTGATGCTGCCAGACTTTTTAAATTACGCACGCTAACATCTGTCTCGCAGCATAATAACCCTACATTTTTATTTTTTTTTTTGCATATGCAAATGTGTCAGGCTTGATCATTTTGCTCCATCTCAAAAAAGCAAAAATATTATGAAAGTGTTAAACTGCAAGGAGATCAATATCTAGCATTCGGCGATTAACATAAACTTTAATCCTATATTCCTATCTGCCATCAGTGACACGGTGGAAATTCAGCAGGGTAGTCTTAAATGTCATTGCAATTCTTACCCTTTGATAAACTACAAAATTTCCCAAGACTCTAGAATTAGTCAAGTTTTCCAGTTGCCGACCTGGTGCTGCCAGGCACGATTTGGCTCATCTGTGCTTATTTCCAGCAACGACCTGAGGAACCAGATCACCCTGATAATGATTATGCGGACACAAATCCCACAACTCAGGGCTAAGGCTGTAACCATATGGGCAGCAAACAGCCCTTAGCCGCTAAACGAGCAGTCAGATTAATCAGTCATAATTCAGTGCTCTGTCCTCATGCTCCACATGTGCCGTGAGTCACACTTGGGTGCATGGCGTCAACACATGCCCTGTACAAGCCTTGGTTGTTCACTCTGCAGAAGATAAACTTTCTGGCGCTATCAAAGAGTCAGGCCAGTCAACGCTATACAGATTCTATAGGTGGGATCTGGGTTCAAAAACCCAGCTGTTCCACATTAGTCATCTGAGCACAATAAGCGACTTGTGTACCGTCACCGATGACAGATGGAGAGACACTTCATCTTGATGACAGTGGCTGTTAATGAGGTTCCTTCCTGTTTGTGTGAGGTTAACACGGATCCACCTTCATTTGGTCTCTACTGGGCAGACATAAAAGAAGAAGGGTCTTCAGAGCTCAACCGCTCAGCCCTGTTTTACCTCAATTAGCAGAACAGAGTGCCCTCCGCTCTCTCGAGAACTGACCAAATGAGCTCACCATTGTTTCATCAGACCAGCCGGTGTCTCATTTCCTCACAGTTTATATGCATGTTGTGCAGAGAAGCAGCCAGGAGGGTTTATCATCAATACCTAATTTGGATGCTTGCCGTTCTGTGTTGTGGAGGGAAACTGCAATGTTGAGCACTTTAAAAAAAAAAAAACTTTAAAGACTTAGTGCATGTTGCCTGGATGTATAATATTAAGAACACCACAGTGCTTACTTGTTAGGCTGCTTATGTAGATACTCGAGATACATCCCTCTGTGAAGTTTTACAGCTTTAACCCAATCCTTAGTCTCTCTGCTCTGCTCTCTCAAAAGGTTTTAACAAGGTAAAATATTGTCATAATATTGATTTGTCTACAAGAACTGTAGTGCCTGGAAACTCCATAAGAGATTACATTCGATCATTACTGAGATGCAGACTTTAGGTTTTCATTTGTAAAGTGACGTGTTCTTAATGACAGACCTCCTTTCAAGCTGTTAAAGACATAAAGTACATGTTTTATACTAATGTGGAATTTCATTATTTAAAACATAAAGGAACATTGTAAATAGAATTGAAATTTTAAACAAAGTACTACATAATGGATTAAATTATATGAAATAATATAATTAATAAAGCATCTTGTCACATTGACATAGAAAAAAATCCCCACAATCAGAGAATCAGCACAATAAATTAACAGAAAAACTTACATGCTCTGGGAGTACAATATTAGTTATCATCATACACAAACTAGTTCTTTGCATTTTCAAAGACCAAATGTCATTACACAGGATCACAAGGAAGACTGTATATCTTCGAGCCAGCAAACACCAGGTGTTGTTACGCAGAATATCACACCACATTCTAATTTGTTAAACCATCAAAGACCAGGTATCATTATGTAGGTTTCACACAATGCTGTAGCTTTTGAAGTATCAAAGTCATATTTCTTTTTTATGCATGTACATCTTTTCAGTAGTAAATAAAGTTGATATATAATAAATGTGGAGATTATAATACAAATTGTGGGGTGTTTTTGCATGTATGTCTGTATGACATTTGCTGTAGGTAGTTTTGTATTCATTCATTTAACTTGTTACCAATCATTATACAGAATGTCACACACACTTTCTTCTTTTGCCAAAAGAAAACTTTGACTTAAAAGTACTTTTGTTGTGACTGATTTAAGCTTTATTAAACATTCTAACCAAAACTAGTGCTCTGATAGTTAATGGCAGTGTTTTAATGAGTCCACAAAAATTGTTGTAAACAATAGTTTACCAACGTACTGTGTAATTATTAGTTAAGCAGTATTATTGAGCTTTAAATTATCTAAAGGAAAATCGAGGGTATCTTTATTGAAGTGTTTTCTTTGTTTTCCCAGCATCAAATACTAATTATTCGTGTTGGCTTGTGTAGGCATGTTGCTTCTTATTAAGTATTTGTGACGTAAAGCATTTTTCTGACTTTTGTTCCACTAATGCTTTGGAGTTTCACGCATGTAGAATAACTTCTATTGATCTACAGAAAACTGTAGCTCTTATCATTTTAAACAGGCTTTTTGTAAATTTGTTTTCATATCCCAGATATTTGCTCCAAATATTTGATGATGATGATGATGATGATTATTATTATTAATAACAAATATGAAACTTAACGTTAATTCCAATATTCATAGAAAAATATGAGCTTGTGCCATTTAGATCACACCTTCATTACGCACAATGAATTTAGTTTAGTTAACGAGGTGGGAAGCCCAGCAAATTTTTATTTTCATACTTCCGTTTTGAGGGCCAGCATGCATGTTGTTGATTTGTTTGAAAAGACTGAATAAATAATATAACAATTATCATAATTGAAAACTAGTTTTCCCGCCCTATTTAATTGATCAACGTGCCGTTTTGTGTGGAAAAGACCAAAAGAAGGTAACGGGTGGACTTAACTGTTAAAAATAATCATACGGGACAGGGTTCCCCGAGGAATCTCCCTGAATATGCCACGCCTTCCAGCCTCTGAGCTCTCCAGCGCATCTTGGTTCTTCAGAGACACAGGAGCAGACCAGGCGGCAGAGCGCACTCAGGCTGCATGGACCAACAGGAGCATCACATATAGCGCGCAGCGGAGACCGAGGGCTCTGCAGCATCAATGTATAAATTTAAACATTATGCGATGAGATTAACATATAACTTCGTAATGGCCAGTTGTCGGACGACTCATTCTTGATCCAACTAATATTAGCAGCGTAATCTTTAAGAACCATGATTTGGATCGCTTTAATATTGTATTTCGTAACTTTGGTTCTTGGGAATAAAACGGACGAGCGAGCAGCGTTTTTCCATGGGCACATTTTTGAAAACTCTCCTCCCGGGTCCAGGGTGAACGGACTGAGCATCCCGCTCAGGCGGGTAGACTCTCAGAAATGGTGTCCAAGAGCGGGTATGCACCTAAAACTCTTGGGTGAAGGCAGCGACGACTTCCATGTTTTTGCTCACTACCAGCGCGGTCATATACTAGTGAGGACCTCAAAGATGCTGGACAGGGAAGACAAATCAAAGTACATGCTCATCCTTGGGGTATGTTGCCAGAGTTGCGACAGGGCTGACCTTGTAGTGGCCAAAGTTGCGTCCCTGGCGATCGACATATTGGACACCAACGACCATGAGCCCATATTTCCGAATACAAATATTAAACTAACTTTGGACGATGCGACCGCTCTCCGAACCGTGGTATTTAAGGTGACAGCGGACGACATGGACAGCGGCAAAAACGCGGAATTAATATACTTTTCGCTTCCGAAAAACAATAGTTTTTATGTAGTTCCAAAAACAGGCGATGTACTCTTAGTGGATTCCATACTAGGCTTTTCAACCCCGATCACTTTCTGCGTGTTTGCCAAAGACCACGGCTGGCCGTCACGCACAAGTCAGAGTTTGGAAATCGAGATAAATCCAAAGCTATGGTCACAACCGCCCCAAACAAATGCCTCTGCCCTCTCAATTTCAAGGAGGTCGCGATCTCTAGTGTCGGATAGCACTCTTGTTATCAATGTGTCCGAGGATGCAAGTATTGGTTCGGTTGTGATGACTCTCAACCCGGTGAAATTTCATATGGCTAGCTTTGAATTAATGAACCCGAGCTATGAGAACAGTGCGGTCACAGTGGGTCGGGACAGCGGGGACATCGTGATCGCCCGGCGTCTGGACAGAGAAACTGAGCCAGTTTTAGATATCATTGTTAAAATACAAGACAAACAGGGTGAGTATAAAACCTGATATGCAATACCAATATTCTGTAATTTTTTCTGACTTGTTAGCAGTAGATACACCACGGGGGGAATCTATCTCAAAACTGGCATAAACTTATTGATATTTTGAATTAAATTATTTATGTGCCTTGAACAAGTATGGACTTTTCTCCGTCAGTGCAACGCCTTTACAGGATAAAACGGTTTCTAGGATTTAAAGTGAAGCACCAATCCTGAATGTCATGGCTTTCTTTCTTTTTTATGTGTTACACGCAACACCACTGAAAGTGTAAAATATAGTACCGCGTCTATTAAGGTAAATCTCTCAAAAAAAAAAAAAAATAATAAAAATAAGGTAGGCTGCTGTATTCACATTTTTTTTTTGATGCTTAATTTATTTCCCAAGTGTGACAGTTCTGTGAATCACATTACTGATGTTGTGGTACGTGCGCACTAAGCGCTTAGAACAACGCATCCATCGGCGTTGGTTGTATAACGGTTGGTTGTGGGTAGTTCTACACCTGGCGTAATTCAACACACTGCGAAATCTTTCAGTATTTGACACAACGATATGTTGCACGTATTTAACTTATCACCCTTAATAACTTTAATTAAGTGTCACAAAGAATTATTTTATAATGGCATAAAAGCTGTTTACGTGTTTGTTACGCGCGTAAGTGTGCGCGCGTGTGCACGTGTGAATGACAGTCAGATTTATATTTGATAGAACAAGTAATGCAGAAAAAGTACTGTGAAGCGCAACCAGTTTATCTTGACATTCCAAATGTTTGAATAATGTATTTTACATGTTATAACTTATATTGTGGCAGATATTGAATTGAGACCGCATGCATCGAAGCCCTTAAATAAATAAATAACCCACTGGAAAATGGAAAGTAAACACGAATATAAAACATTACTTATCGGGAATGTAACGTGGATATCGTTGGCCATTTATGAATTACAAGACATTATGGATTACATTAAATTCGATCTCAATACGTTGAAACGTTTAACCTTCGACCTTATTATAGGTACCTATTATAGATAAAATAATTCAGACGTCTGATGTTCCAGCAACTAGCATGTTTAGAAGCATCGAGTTCTAGCCTTGTAAAAACACGATATTAAAGACAGATTTTCAAAGAGGATATAACCTTGTTTAACCTTTTCGTGTTGATCTAATATGCTACAACAAAACAAAGCACTATCATCCGGTATTTTGATTGCGTGTAAGAGAGGATTGTGCTTTTCTAAGCATCCCTGACGTGAGTTATATTTACAGTAAAATAAACGTAATTTTCTGGTAATGGGCATTATGTTGGTATTTGTTTTCGTTTCCCGATGATTAGACCTTAGTTTACATCTTCATGCGTAAATATCGAAAGTATTCCTATTGACAGCACACACACACACACACACACACACACACACACACACACACACACACACACACGTGCACTTAAAAAATTCTCCCCATCCTGAAATAGGCCTACATTGTGATCGTATATGGTGTAGAAACAGCACTGAAGTTGGAAAGCCATTACTGTGTTGCTTTGTATTTTGTGTCGAAGATTTCGCGTCACATGGATTCAGAAGATTTGATGAAGCAACGCGTATTGCAACAATCATAATATATCTGTGATAGAAATTTAATAAACCTTATTTAATAATCTGACCATTGTGATATTGTTTATTTTCAGGGTCTGCTAAATGAGTGTAAATCGTTTTAGTGGGTTTCCCGGCGCTCAAGTCCACCCCCAAGATTTAAAAGTTTAATTTCAGTTTTGGTGCGCCGCCACCACGGAGCTTGTGATGCACGAATCTGGATGTGTTTAATCCTTTTTGAGTGGAGATCCTCCGCGAGCTCTTTCTCTCGTCTCCTAGAATTATCCGTGTAATCCCCTCTCACTTCTCCTTTTATTTTAGAGACTCGGAGTGACAGCGCAGTTGTCGAAACCCACAGAAATTCTACGAGGGAAAAAAGTATCGGATCCTTTATTTATTGGGATCCTTATGATTTATGGCTGATTTCGGTCCCGTATTTGCTTTTCCACGGAAACGCTGAGTATTGTGGTCCGTAGGCTACTTCAAATAGGAGCCGAATCGTAACTGTCCCGGTCAGGTATAAATTATTTATTCATATAGACGTGATTATTCTTTGCTACCCGCTATTTGTTATATGAATGATTAGGTCTTAATCTGCTGCTTGTTTGTTAGATGCTTCACGCGATATCAAAGAACAAACCTCATGGATCTTAAACTCGCACAATATTCTCCATTTATATTTTCAGCAATAGTCTTTTTTCTCTTATGTCCACCAGTTTTTCTAACGGGTATTTAATATGTTCTTCAGGCAAGTAAGCAGGTTTAAAAATGAACACTGAATACAGGAGACGAGCAATATAATTATGCTTTCATTTAGAGGTTTTTTTTTTTTATCCATACTGAGAACAAACTTTCTGATCTCATCTAGACATTGATGGAGAGGTGTGCAGTACTTTTATATTCTTGGCTGTCAAGGTAACTGATTTCTCCAGACACTGGCTCACATGGCTGTGCCCAGAAGAGCTAACTGTCCACAGGTGGCCTAAAGCTTGCCTGTCCATGGTGAAACAGTGCCGGGAACATACCCATAGTGCAGCCCTTCCAGCTGAGACTAGGCAACTGTCGTTTTGTTTACCCAACAAACTCCTGGCAATGTGCCCTGTAACCTTTGCACAACCTGTGGGCAAGAGGGGCTCAGTATTTCCTTAAAAAAATCTGTATTTATTTTGTCCAGATTTACCCATGATGAAAGTAGTGTGTTTTTTGTCTAAAGAGCAGTTAGAGGTCAGATATGTTCTTTTGGGATCTCATATTGGATGTGGGGGTTTTTATTGTCTTATTGACCATCTGAAGCAGGCAGTTACAAACTTGGATGTCTGAGCTGCATATACCCCATTTCCCTGCCTGAGATGGGGCAATTTATTACTGTGCCGCAAGGCACCACTACGGATTAATGTTTTCATGGGAGTGTGAAGCCAGGCGCTCAGCTCTGGGAGGTCAGACCACATGTTGTCGGCCTGGGTGTTATCACGATTGTTTTATTATTATTTTTTGGTTTTGTCTTCTCTTTGTGAAGATGTAGTTTGCCTGTCCTCTGGGGACACTCATCGCCTAGTCATGCCTGCGAGGCTGGTAGACCATGGCGGGGGTGTGCAAGGTGGCTTGTGTCTGCATCTTAGCATTGCTCTCCCTCCTGCAGCGCCCACCCCCCTCCCTGTCCCCCTTGGGCACACAGGCCGATGTGTGTTAGTGAGAAACACACTTGCCTGTCTAGGGGGGCCTTTCATGGGGCCGCTGTGCACTTTTTTGCCTGTTTTGTGTGCAGCGGTGCTGGCTGGGAGAGATAGCGCAGTCCTGAAGGGGTGAGGGGGCGACGTGAGGCCCTGAGGCACCCCACGTCCCCCCTGGGTCCTGAGAGGAAAAGGGAGGAAAGTGTGTCACCGTGATTTCACACAGCTTCACAGCCGCCTCTCAACGGCCATCTACCATGCTTCCATTTCAGCAGATGTTGCTACTTTTTTGCTAGGATCTGTTTCCTGGCCATCCTGACAAAATCTTTTAATCTGGTTATAAAGAGCCAGAGAATTACGGAGCACACTGAAAACATCTTCAGCTGGGGAAGGAGCACTGTGGGTATTAATCAGACCCTTGTGCCCAACAAGCGGCTTATAGTAAACTG
This sequence comes from Chitala chitala, assembly GCA_025773905.1. Lineage (NCBI taxonomy): Eukaryota > Metazoa > Chordata > Actinopteri > Osteoglossiformes > Notopteridae > Chitala > Chitala chitala. Next base: position 8,781 of record JABJVR010003928.1, read on the forward strand.
TGACAGCGTGCAGAGATGAAAGCAACACAGATGTGTAAAAACATACACTGCGAGCAGATGAATAAGTACCTGTGTTGTGGGCTCAAGCCTTATTTACGCATGCATGTGTTAAGCTTGTTTCATTTGTGTGGTAGATAGAACTACCCTAGCCCTTTAACTTTTTAAGGTTTAATCCAAAGGCAAATACTTTTAATAATAAACCGTAAGCAATGTAAATTCTGCTCTTTATGGTAAATTTACTGTTCCTCAAAGCGAATTTTCTACAGCTCAGGCGTTTGGCAAATTAACAGGTTACAATGGCAGTTATATGTTGAAAGGCTCAGATTATATTCACAGGAGATGGAACGGTAATATTTTAAATGGCAGAACTGGAGTGAAATTCTATATATGTCTGTCGTAGAACCTTTTATACAGTAGGTTGTTCAAAGCTCTCTGTCAGCCGAATCCCATATTCAGGCCTGCTTTGAGCCTTAAGGCCCTTTTCTGAGATTAATTGGGTGATTTGGCCCAATAGATTAATGTCTGCAAAGATTGCACCTAATTTAATCTGGTCTAATGGATTTGGACAATAATACTAATAAAAATAATAATGATAAAAGGCCTAACTGCCAAATGCCAGCCACTAGCTCCTCTCCTATGGGCAAACGGTGCTCACAGGGAAAAAGAGCAGAGAGTCTAGTTTCTTTAACCCACCAAACATGTCGCCACGATTTCTCTCCACTGATGTCGTGGCATTTCTGGAGACGCTAAGCAGGGACTTGAAAGAGGAATGGCTGACAGTAATCCTCGGTGGATTAATTATAAAAAGGGCCACGGTTTTGTTCGAAGGGAGATGTTTAGCCACTCAGGATGCTGTTTCTGTGCTGCACCTTTCAGCTCCCTGGTGTAATGCTGCCAAACTCTGACTGCTTTATATCCACCTTTGCCCGGCACTTTCCTCCACAGGATTTCCTCTTCAGCTCATTTATTCGCATCACAAAAACAGACGTTTGTGCTGCTGCTGCGCATTCACAGCTTATGAATATTAACTGAGCAGTAAAGCACAAGAATGAAGGGTTTTAAATGCAGACATTTTTCATCAAAATGGAGCAGTAAAATGAAACAACAAGAATACAAACGGAAAAACAAGGAAAAATTACCACACTAACTCTAATATACATTTAAGCAACATATTTTTCATTGTATGTAACATCAAAGTCTTCCACATGCCTAAATGCTAATAATAATATTATTATTATTATAAATAATGGGTGTTTAAATGACTTTGGAATTGCTAATGCACCAATTTGTCCATTTTTGATTCCAGCGATTTTCCGTCAGATTGAATTCCTTGGGGAATGTGCACAACATACTGCCAACTTTTAAAAATGTTTGATGTTTAATCTTTTGAAGTAAATCATGCTGGCAGACTGATTCTCGTACATTTGTTTCCATTGAAATTTAATGGTTAAAAGCTGGTAAATGTTACAATGCGTACTGTTGCTGCAGCACGGCTCAAATGTGTGCCAGCAACTCTGTTAAGTATGATTTTTTTGTTTATTGTTTTTTTAAATTTTCATTTTAGTCACTGAATTAAGAAACCCCGTTTAAATGTCTGCCTTTTATTCTAAACAAAGGTGAATCTCAAAGGGAGCTACTAAGATAGTCCTGCAGATGTGTGTCAAGTATGAAACTGTTGCATTGTTTGTGTCAGGAGACGTATGCTTTTAAAATTTACAGTATTGTGACTATTTTGCACTCCTACCGCCACTACAAAAAAGAAAAAAAAATAGAACTACAGTATATATTCAACATTGTGGCAGATGTGCTTTGGTGTATGTGTGTTATATTCCTAGTACAGTTACTTTGGATAAGGGGCAGAGAAACAGAAAAACCTTTTGGGCTTAGAAGCCTAACTAACATTAATGAAACCGGCAGGAAGCGAGTGCTACTTGCTGTGTTTCAGTCACACTGTCTCCACGGTTCACTTGAGTCTTCAATCATTGAATTGATTCACTGATAACGTACTAGACTTAGAAGTAAAATCATGCCACAGCACAAAGTATCCACACTGAGTCCTGTGTGCTGGCTTTTTTTAAATGCATGACTTGATATTTGTCATTTTACTGCAATATTCAGCCAAATTGCAATGTCAAACAACAGAAAAGTAAAAAATTCCATACTGTCATGATTAATCAGCCAGTAATGTGTACTGCAATAATTCTGGGTCCTTTGCGGCTCGTCCGAATCTGAGCTCAGGGCTGTGAGCCGTTCGGTGTTCACAGAACGGATGATGTATTAATGCAGGAAGTGTAGGGGTTGAATAATTCTTACCTGTGTGGCTTTGGTATGAGTAATGGTGAACTGCATGAATGCATTAGTGCATTCCCCTATGCAACAACAACATTCACTAATGGTAGCTTTGTGTAATTAATCATTTAAAAAGAATGAAACTGACCTAATGGATGCGACACAAGCTGATGATGATGGAGGACCGCAGAGGGCATTCAAACAGTGTACAGTGCTGTAGAAAATGACAACACTTCATTTTCATTCATAATTAAGGGTGTGAGCTCTGCTTGTTAGTGCCTCTGATGTATTACAGCATGGATGGCAGTCAGAGGAGGCCTGGTTTTCCTGGCCTTTCCACTAGTTGAAATAAAGGCACTTTCCACGGCTCTCATTCACATGTGTGGAGTAATGCGAGCCCTTCATGCCAGTGCTCAGAGAGGTACTTGTTTTTGCTCTCTTCCTACCTCTCTTTCTCTTTCCCCCTTTTGTCTCTCGTTCTCTCTCTCTTTCTTTCTCCCTCCCTCTCTAGCTCTCTCTCTCTTTCTCTCAATCTGTCTCTCTCACTCTCTGTGTCTCTCTAGCTCTCTGTCTTTTTCTCTCTGTCTCTCTCTTTGTCTCTTTTTCACTCTGTCTCTCTTGCTCTCTGCGTCTCTTTCTGTTTTTCTCTGTCTCTCGCTTTCTCTGTGTGTCTGTTTCTGTCTCTTTCTCTGTCTCTCTTTCTCCCTCTTTGTCTGTCTTTGTCTCTTTCTCACTCTGTCTTTCTCGCTCTCTCTGTCTCTCTCGCTCCATCTGTCTCACTCTCGTGGTTGTTTTTGGAGAAACTGGCCCACTCAAATAGCCAGGGCATAGAACAGCAACAAAAAGGACACCCCTTTTTGTAAAACAAAACCTCTTCTGTGGAGAGATTTTGTGTTCTTTGCCTCGTTAACTTTTTCATATTATCATCAAAATCATAGACCTTGCAGAAGATTATGACTGCATTGCAGCTGCTTAATCAAGATTCTTGTCCTAACACCAAAGCTCCATTTTACCACAACATTATAAACATAATTGATGCATATATAAAATATAAGTTTCAGTTTTTAGATTCTTTGTAGTATTATTTCAGACATTTTCAGGATTACTAATATTTGTTCTTTGGTTCCTGCACGATACTTTCATTGCTCTATTAACCTTTTGAAAGTGACAGTTGCTAGACTAGGCATAAAATTAAATAAGGCAGTTAATGTTTGGAATAAATATATATACACAGACACACATTTTTGCTGTTCCCACAGCAGTATCTGTTTAATTCTTATTTAGTGCTTTAATCCTCCCCCTACTTTGAATGTAATTTTCTGTTCAGCTTTTGGGTTCCTCAGTGGAGAACACATGGACCTGATTTGGTGCATACATGCATTCCTGAGGATTTGGTATAAAACAGTCATAGAGCAAACTGAGTGATTACAATTCTCAAAGAATTGAAAGTCAAAATGAAATCTAAGTATTTAAACAAAGATGAGTAATTTGTGGAAGATTTCTCCTCGTGGAGATTTGCATTGAGGTCTGATGGATGTTTTCCTGGGAGAAGGGGTAGAGTTGCTGACAAAGGTAAATGACTTATGAGCTGATGTGACATGATGTGCATCCTTCACCTTGGAGATCTGCTGTGTCCATTTTAATTCCATGGGTAAATTTGGGTGTCAACATGTGGAACGTGCTAGATAAGTGACAGAATATGAAGGTGGAATTTTAAGTGAAAGAATAAAGTGTTTAAAGACTTTATATTCATAAGTACTTTTTCTTCATATGACATCTGAATTCAAACCATTCGTCTTTGAAGGTGTTCTCTCCTTGTCAGCATCCTTCATAATACTATCTTCAAACGGTAACTTCCAGAAAAGCGCAAAGGTCTGCTGTTGCCTGCAGCTTGTTGTTGACTCAAAGTTCTTGTGAATGCAGTATGGACCTCTGTTTACCTTCCCTCTAATCTTACCAGGAAGCTGCAAAGTTTGGAAAGGCAGTTTTGCTACTTTTTGTGTGCCCTTGCCGATGTGTTTGATTCACTTGTTCAGGGCAATTGATGCCAAACGTGGCCCCCAAGAGTGGATGCAGGAATGCAGTTTCATGGTTGCCATCAAGAATCCTGGATTAGTTATTCTGGCTGGGTACAGCGTTATCCCGCTCTTTGGTTCTACTACCCAGTATAAGCAAATTAAACATGCTTGCACACTGTTTTTTTTTACTTCTTCTATAATAACTATGATGGTAGGATCTGCAAGCAAAGGGGTTAAAGTTACTGTCTTGGTAATTTGTTCATTCATCATTGAAGCTGCCTCTGCCAATTGGGTGTTGGGTTTTATCACCTGTGAGATAGAAGACAAGGTTTATGGCATTGTATGGTCTCAGATCATGCCAGTTCCTTTAACTAGCAATAAATAAAACTGTCAGACCAACATGTTGCTTTCTCATACATGCAAAATCACATGGACTCATCATTTTGTGTTTATAAACTGAGACTCTGTATCTATTGCCAAACAATCCCCCTGTATATTTTCTTTTGATCCCTAAGCAAACTGATCCAGCAGAAATCCAAAATGATCAGTGTCAGGGCTGACTGAAGCAGATTCATTTGTTTACCTATTTTGCGCTTAATTGATTAAAAGATGGAAGTACTGCTTTGCTCTCAATCTTGCTTTGACTGAAGTTTAGCACATTGGATGCCTTAGTTTGTTCGCATCTCCATTGCAGTACAAATGAAGAACTGCATTTTGGGGAAATGTCAACTTGTGAGATATGTAGAAATAATAGGTTTTCAAAAGAATGTTTTACACTGTAATAGTTTCTTCCAAAGGTTTTCTCAGTGGAGCACAATTACATAGCAGGTGTGGAAGGCTTAATTGGAGTCATAGTGTGTAAGCAATGGGTTATAAAATATTACTGATTCAAAAAATGACTCGCTATCGTGATTATTCTCTGTGATCAGTAAAGAGCACGTGCTTGAAACACAAGCTGACTTTATTATCCCATGTATTCAGCTATTTTAATAGCTGCTCTGATCAGAGGAGCCTCTTGCAGGCATGATTACTCAAAGCAGCCCACAATAATCACCCATCACTCCAAACAAGTCCCTCCACGTCCCCTTTCATGTCTGAGTCTTTCAGCACCAGCCTTTTTGTTCCTCCTCTGCTGTTACTGCAAGGATTAGCCAGGCAGGCATCAGTCCCACTTTCTTAACTTGTATAATTAAATGGACATTAGTTAGACAGCACATGCCTTTCGCTACCTTTGCTGGGGGCACACACTGCTGCCTCACTGGCGGCCATCCAGCCATTTGTTCCGCCAGCCAGCAGTTCAGAGAACAGGCCGTGGCTGAGTTGAGTACATGCATCGGTGTGGATAACTGTGTAAACCTGGTGCGGTGATTAATGAACTCTTGCTAATTAGCTCGTTCCCACATCGCCCAGAATTTTCTGATGGTATGCGAGATGCACCACAGCTTCATTGTATGAGGACTCCCAATGTTCCTCAAAAACCACCAGTTAAAAACCATGACTTGTAACAGAACCATTTACTTTTAAAGGTTTAAAGTGTGAGGTTTAGGTGTTCCTTTGATTAGAGGGTAGCCTCAAAACTTTCATTTCATCAGTCTTTTTAATTTAAGTGCTTATCTGTGGCAGGGTCATGGTAACCTAGAGCCAGTGGCCAAAATATTCTGCCTGGACTTCAGTCCATCCCAAGACATTTGCAAACAACAGCTGATTTGGCACCATGCTACCTGAACTGTACCCTTTGGCTCTTGGAAAGAAACCGGAGAACCTTCATGAAACCAGCAGAAGCACGGCAACTCCACAAACACGACACTTGTTCTTTATGGATCCCCAAAAGCCGTACGTATGAAACCACAACGCTTTCCGTGAAGTCACCAAGTGGACCAAATGATTTTCACCATCACTAAATGGTCTATTTAACATTAATGAACATGACAGAACGCTTGTGTTTCGCTATGTCTCCAGGGTGGCTCCTTTAAGAGCCTTAGCTGGGCATTTGAAGTGATTATTTTTCATGGACGTAAGTGCATCTGAACTTGAATTATAAGTGATCTCTTTTGATCAGTGTGAAAGTAAATTTTATCTAGGATTTATGTGGGAAATTGTGCAGAGACCACTTACGACCAAGGTTTCATTTTTCAAAGACTTCATTCCATGTAGCCTTCCTTCTCTCTCTCTCTGTATATATATGTGTGTGTGTGTGTGTGTGTGTGTGTGTGTGTGTGTGTGTGTGTGTGTGTGTGTGTGTGTGTGTGT
>JABJVR010003929.1:0-15332 GCA_025773905.1 Chitala chitala
CAACAGCATGCCTCAAAGCGCTTTACAGAGAAAGTTGAAGAAATCAATACAAATGAATGAAGCCAGACAACAACGTAACACAGTATAATGACAGCACGTCAGATGTATGGTGTTAATTTTCACAAATCACAGCGCACATTCCTAAATACTGAGACTAAAATTTAAGAAAGTTTTGCATAAATACAAAATGGAATCAACTTTTTAAAATCAATCTCTCTCTCTCATATCATTCTCATTCAGTCTTTCCATATATATGCTTGAAATCACAGTTTTTTTTTGGGACAGTCTCAATGAATGGCAGTGTCCTAAGGTAGAGGGCTTTATGTTGTGCATCACTGAAACACTGTAACACGACCTGCAGACCCAGTTGCAGGAAGCTGGAGGTTAGACAGATGGAAAAACAGAAGAATTGATGTATACTTAAGCTTTGTACTGTGTACACCCTGACTCACAGCTCCCGCTGTACTGGGCTTACCAGATACCTGCATGTCCAAAGGAGGACACTGAAGGTCAAAAAGGAGGACAAAGTACACACACATAAAATATATATTTTTTGTCCTCCTTTTGCTGGATGTCTAATAACCCTAGGTTGTACAGATCCTGCTCACCAGGTAATGGAATATAACTCGTGCAGCGTGGTGTACGAGTTAGACCCAAGGATTCCATTTGGGCTGAAATTATTTTGTAACTTGACACTGAAAGTTCAAACTATCGTCCCTTTTGTCTGCCACTGGGACGCAGTTTTACCGCTGTTGTGAGTACAATTCAACATTTTGTCACTAGGTGGCACCAAACGTCTTGATTTTAAATAAAACCAGTGGAATTAAACTTTCGGGATTTGGGAGAATCGTACTTCGTGGGAGATTCTGTGAGGCTAAATTGTAACTCATTTGAATTTATAATACATTTTGATATGTAGAGAGAACATTATGTTTACAAATAAAAGTGGATGAAGATATTTATCCAATATTTATTAAGAACACAGTATAACATCACATTATATATGTGGTATATGATATTGTAACGGCGACGGCTAGCCATGACACGGACGCGGAAGTGCGATCGCCAAAACTTTTTATTGAACGTATCCTAGTAATGACATTTGAGGCAGATAGTAAAAAGGGAACAATCACCCACACGCACATTCACACCAGGGCATTGGGGCAAAGGGTCTACACGCATACGACCAAACACACTCAGGGTGGAAGGTAACTAAATTACAGGGGTTGCCGGGAAGGTGCATAATCGCCCTTCCCGGCTGCCGACCATTGGTCGCGGTACCGACGTTACAATATGATTTATATCACATACGATAACTCTATATGTCGTATATCATAACTGTCAAAATGTACAAATTTTTAGAAATTTAACACGTTCTATAATTTAATCTTTATGCAGGTGGCGGTATACTGTACATATCCTTATTTATTTATTTGCACACTACTGTTAGTATAGTATACCCAAAATGCCTGTTAGTTTATTAGTTCGTGTTTAAAGAAATCCATTAAGCATAAAAATAGACAGTGCTAGTATCTACTTCAAGCATTTAAGGAAAACACTTGTTTTAAATAATAAAGAATCATTCAGCAGACGCTTTTTATCCAAAGCGACTTACATTTCATATGCGTATTACAATGAGCTAGCGCAGGGTGTCTTGCTCAACCCAGCAAACACAAAACGTTCAAATAACGTTATATGTTTGCTGGGTTGAGCAAGACACCCGGCGCTAGCTCGTTGTAATACGCATATGAAATGTAAGACACACCAGGTGGCTGGGCTGCGATTCGAATCAGGAGGCTTCTGCATTCCAGCCTGATGTTCTACCCATTGAGCCACCTGGCCGTTTTGAACATGCTGTTGCCATATATGGTCCTAGATTAATGTTTATGTATGAGATACAAAATGTAAATTACCCCCCCTCCACCCCCAATAAAGGTTTACCAAATATTCAAACAGACATACACTTTATTGTTACACCTTTCAATGTTATATAAAACATAGACCCGAGTGTAAAAAAAATCTAGAAAGTGCTTTCACAGCATTTCCACACAAAAGTGTTAATGTTACCATAGAAACTTTTTCACAGCATTTCCACACTAAAAGTGTTAATGATACCACCATATCAACACACAGCCTTTCCCCTCCTGTGTATTAAAGATTTAAGCAAATGTGATGATTGAACACCCAAAAATTATTAGACAAATCAACATAAAAACTGAAAAGTCTTCAAAGTAAGAAGAGGGTGAGATCGTGCTGTGTCAGGTATCTTTTTCAGCTTCGGTAAAAGAGTTTACCCACCGCTGAGTGCGTACTTTAGCTTCTTCCCAGCCATAGAGTGGCTTGTACTGAAAGTGGCGCTGGGCTTTATCAGAACAAACAGTGAAGGAAGTGGACGCCACAGCCAGCGTGTAGCGGTTCAGCAGTGGTGTGTAGCGGCACACGGGCTTCAGCACCCAGTGCAACACCTCGTTCATGCACGCCACCAGCCACAGGAGCCACAGGGGTACACGAAGCTCACGGAAGTGAAACCGTGACAGGAACTGCATGTTGAAGTCCTCGTAGCTCTTGTAGGGAGAATCATCATAGCAGAAGTACACTTCTCCTCCAAGCCTGTGGGGGTGCTGCTGCAGAGCGCGAGCTGCAAGGAGGTGCATCCATGCCACATTACCTGAGTGAAATGGGGACAGCAGTTAGAGAGGAATACAGTTTACTTAATAAACTGAAAATTGCTTCATTATTGCATGGTTTGTTGGTGTGTTTGTCACAGGCATGACTTGGTATATGTGCGAGTGTGAAGCTTATTGCTCATACCTACATAAACGCGGCCATGTTCTGTGTTGTGTGGCACCCCCCGGACCACCCAGCCCTTTGTCCGTGCTCCCATTTGGTAGAATTCTTTCATGAGCTCATGGTGCTCACCATAAATCCCTGTAGGACGCAGGGCACAGGTATACAGACTCAATCCTCCTTTCACCTGTGAAGGCAAATACATAAATCGTATACTGTGCTGGACATAGAAAATTACACATAGACTTTACGAATATATACATCCAACCAGCTAATGTATCATTTGCCTCATTATGTAACGCCCTGCCTGTTATGTTCCCTCTGTCCCCTAGATGTCGTCCTTCCTCCTGTCCTTTCCTACTGATTACCCCCTTGTTATCATGTCCCAGCCCTATTAGTGTTCTGTTAAATACTCCCCTCTTGGTTTAGTAGTTTGTCAGTTGTTGAGATTGTGATGGTGATTGCTAGACTTTGTAACATGTTAAGGTTTGTGATCCCTGAAGTTCCTTTGCCCTGTTACCTTTGGTTGTTATTTCCGTTCTTTGTATCGTTCCTTTAACCCTGTATACCCCTCCTTTTTTTGATCAATTAAAAGACTTTGCACACTAGACTCAACCCTCTGGTTCTGCCTCTGGTTCACCCAGAACCGTTACACATTACTTGATAAAAAAAGAAACATTGTATTGTGCTGATGGTCTTCAAACACTATAAGCGCAAAATGTAGATTGTTCAGGCAAATTAAAGGTTGACTTGTGCTGTGCTGCTGTGCTGTATGGTGCTGCTGTGCTTCTTTGCTGTGTTGTTGTGCTATGCTGCTGTGCTTCTTTGCTATACTGTGCTATCCTTCTGTTCTGTGCTGTACTGTGCTATGCTTCTGTGCTTCTATGCTGTGATGCTGTTGTACTGTGCTACACTTCTGTGCTGCTGTGCTGTGCAGTGTTGCTGTACTCTGCAGTGTTGCTGTAGTGTGCAGTGCTGCTGTGCTTCTGTGCTGTGCAGTGCTGCTGTACTTCTGTGCAGTGCTGCTGTACTGTGCAGTGTTGCTGTACGTCTGTGCTGTGCTGCAGGACTGTGCAGTGCTGCTGTGCTTCTGTGCTGTGCTGCAGGACTGTGCTGTGCTGCAGGACTGTGCAGTGTTGCTCTACTGTGCAGTGCTGCTGTACTTCTGTGCTGTGCTGCAGGACTGTGCAGTGCTGCTGTGCTTCTGTTCTGTACTGCTGTAATGTGCAGTGCTGCTCTACTTCTGTGCTGTGCTGCAGGACTGTGCAGTGCTGCTGTGCTTCTGTGCTGTGCTGCAGGACTGTGCAGTGTTGCTGTGCTTCTGTGCTGTGCTGCTGTACTGTGCTTCTGTGCTGTGCTGCTGTACTGTGCAGTGCTGCTGTACTTCTGTGCTGTGCTGCTGTACTGTGCAGTGCTGCTCTACTGTGCAGTGCTGCTGTACTTCTGTGCTGTGCTGCAGGACTGTGCAGTGCTGCTGTGCTTCTGTGCTGTGCTGCTGTACTGTGCAGTGCTGCTCTATGTCTGTGCTGTGCTGCAGGACTGTGCAGTGCTGCTGTGCTTCTGTTCTGTACTGCTGTAATGTGCAGTGCTGCTCTACTTCTGTGCTGTGCTGCAGGACTGTGCAGTGCTGCTGTGCTTCTGTGCTGTGCTGCAGGACTGTGCAGTGTTGCTGTGCTTCTGTGCTGTGCTGCTGTACTGTGCTTCTGTGCTGTGCTGCTGTACTGTGCAGTGCTGCTGTACTTCTGTGCTGTGCTGCTGTACTGTGCAGTGCTGCTCTACTGTGCAGTGCTGCTGTACTTCTGTGCTGTGCTGCAGGACTGTGCAGTGCTGCTGTGCTTCTGTGCTGTGCTGCTGTACTGTGCAGTGCTGCTCTACGTCTGTGCTGTGCTGCAGGACTGTGCAGTGCTGCTGTATTTCTGTGCAGTGCTGCTCTGCTTCTGTGCTGTGCTGCAGGACTATGCAGTGCTGCTGTGCTTCTGTGCTGTGCTGCAGTGCTGTGTTGTGCTGTGCTGTACTGTACTGTATTGTTGTGTTGCTGTACTGTGGTGATGTGCATCGCCATGTGTTCACCTTTCTCCCGTTGGCCTCCAGCACCAGTTTCTCTGCCTCCGCCTTGCTCCTGGGGTAGGGCATTTCATGACACACACTATATTCTGTGTCCTCGTTCCCTCTGAGAAATACAGGGGAAATAGCATAGCATTACCAGTAAATGCTGTTCAGTGCCATTATCACAACAAAAGAGCCATAAGAAGAGATATATGAACATGTGACACAGTGACCATGTAGTGGAATATGTTAAAGCAGACATGTAGCTGTCAGACATTGCTAACGTAGCATAGCTGAATGCAACACAGAATTGCAACAGCAAACTGATAAAAACAATTAAATGAGTCACTTGGCCACAAGCAAAAGAAAAAATACAAAGGTATGTATGGAAACTTTTGGGTTGGGGGTGCTCAAAGATAAACAATCTGTGTGGTTAGGTACAGTTGTTATTTATAGAGAATAAACAATGTGCTAAAAAGGTAACCTACACACAAACTGGAAATATGAGCAAACACAACATAGGTATTGAAATCTAAATGTAATATGCTAGAAACATCAGTGCTTAGAAGAATGAGCACCGTGTATGCAATGGGCTGAAGGTGAGCATGTCCACGTATGGCTGTCTCATTACACAAAGTCAGCTGACAGATTTAGAAGGCTTCTGTGACAATGGGCTGGCTGAGAGGAATGTGCTGTTCTCTGCAGACATGGTGGGAAACATCTAGCTCATCAGTCACCTGCTTGTGTCAATAAACGAACAACAGATGAAAAGATATTTTATAACTGCAGTTATGAAGAACGTTTTTTTTATAACTGTCTCTTGAAATGCAGTTTCTGTGATATCTTGGTCTAATATCCACAATCAAACCTTTTCATTTTGGGTGTGAATTATTATAAATACCAGATGTTAATGGTATTTATATAGTTTTTTTGCACACAGATTTATCTTATGTTTTGAAATTGAGAAATCATTGACATACAACAAGCTGCACTGAAGATCTGACCTTACTTCTCCAAGAACTTAATATCATACATTCTAAAGCTCCTGGTTGACAGCTCAATATCCTTCAAGCACTTGCTGTATGTCTCAAATGCTGTATACTATTCATTGACATGAGTGAAACTGTTAATTCCTTGAATGTCCCAGCATGCACATGAAGACAGGTGTTATGGCAGAGATGCTGTTGTTTTCTATATGGAGACATTGCAAGGTTAAAACTGACATAACTTGTTTAGAGTGCTTAGGTAAAAGGAGTATAGAAGTCAAAATTCAAATTAAGACTGTAGGGACATGAAACTAAAAATACAAAAATCACTTAACATAGTAACAGCTAATAGTCACCTAGGGAAAATAGGACCTAGGGCAAGCACTGAAATTTTGGGAGGAGGGTGCAGGCGATGTTCTCAAATGTATGTTCCTTCTTCCATGTGATTCTGAGATGTACATTGTTGTAAGAGTGGATAATATCCTCCTGAGACCTGGCCTATATGTTTGTGTCCGCTGTAGTGGACATTGTCATGATCCACATGGTGATGTTTCTTGTGTGGCCACGCCCCCTTGTTATCCTGTCTCCATTCCCTCATTAGTTTTTGGTTCCTCTCCTCCGTTGTTGTCTGGCTTCATTCATTTGTGTTAATTCTTTGATTTCTGCAATTTTCTGTGTAAAGCGCTTTGAGGCACGCTGTTGCGAAAGGCTCTATATAAAAATAAATTGAATTGAATTGAATTGAATTTATAAAGGTCTTGTCATGTTAGAGCAACGACAATGAAGAAGACCATAATTGCTGTACTCTGTAAAGGGAAAAGCAGTTAAACTGTAGAACTTTTGACTTAAGACTTGCATTCATTAAGAAATGTTCAATTTTTATAACATTTTATGCTGAGGTTTTCAATACCTTGGACATATATGAACAAATTAAAATTGGTTTTAAAGAGCTGGATGGCAGCAAATGGAATTTCATGAGAGGTTCCAGCTGAGACAATACAACTTGGAGCAAAAAGATAAAAATGGGAAGTGAAGATTTCCTTGAGAAAGATAATATACATAAATGTAAAAATTCCGTCTAGTGTGTTATAAAGACATGCTGACTGCCGTTACCAGATAATGAGTCTCACCTGATGAAAGGGTCTCCTCTAATATTGGGTCCGACAACCTCCATGCTGCTGGTGTAGACTAGGTATTGGATCCCGGTTTCAGTGCACGCATTGATTACATTCAGTGTGCCTGAAACAATGACAGGGACAAATCTTGTCAAACTGCCACTGGCATTTACCAACATGATGCTCACAATAGAAGCCTTACACTCCATCTTGCAATATATACCCTCCTTACAACCTCATGAGAGAATTGTTAAACTTAATTTCCCATCACTTACCCCCCCACAGCCTCAGCTGTGTGAGGCCATAGAGCATGCCAAATTTCTATGGAAACAAGAGTACCCATGGAGTCCATGGTCTCATCATGATTTCTGTCCTCATCTGCCATCTGCTTTCCAGCTACAGTAAGTGGCCACATGCTGTGGTCACTGCAGTCAGTTGTCAGCTGTTGATAATATAAATGCTGCTTCGTCTTACAAGGGGCTAGCTAACTTCAGTCAGGAAACTATTGAAACATAACCCAGGCGATTCAGAGCAAAAATAATGTCTCATCAGAACCACAGAAGGTCCTGGAGAAACAATTTTATGGGCCATCTTGAAAGCCCACAGTGAGGCCATACACCTACACAATACTGTGATACTCAATGTTGTGTCTTTATACTATGATATAATTGTATCAATTTAATTAATATATTTATGCACATATTAAAAAAAGTTCCAAACATATTTCTTGGTAGTGGTCAGAGAATGCATTTCTTTAATTTCTTTTTCAATTAAAAAAAAAGTCCTTCAATAATACAGTGTGTTAAATAAGACAGAATTAATTGCTCTTAATAATTAAGCTGCACTGAACCAAAAGTCAGGAAGTGCCATTTTCTAAACCGTACTTCCAAATATTAAGAAATTAATCTGTTTGTTCTACAAATGTGTGAAAGTTTACGTATTTCAGGGTAAAGATGTACTCAATGACTTGCACATTTATGCAAACACTTTTCAGGAAACCTTACAATTTAAAATGAATTATGTTCATTGATCTCCAAAGAACACAAATACCTCATAATATTCCAAAATATTGTATAGAATAACCAGTTCTATTGCTTTTTATACCTGTGGTGTATGTGAAAGGCTGCTGCTTTCACAAGGACTGTACTGCTCACAGTTACAGGAATTGATAGTTGACACAGAAAGTTTCCCACACGTCTCCATGTGGTCACTGAGCTCAGTACAGCTCTCAGTTCTTGGCTCAAAACAACAATCTCTGAAGTCTATACTCACTCTCACATTACAATGTAAAACAATACAGTATGTGTTGCAAAATATACATTGTTAATGCAACTACACCAGTTTTCTAAAAAACCAAGCAGACCAATTTGGAAATTTAAGCAGAATGCAGCTGAGCTTCATCTATTTAACTGTTTGTTTCCATAAACATTTTCAGCCATAATTCTTTACCTAGAGAAGTTCGACAGCAAACATTCTGGATTATACTTGTAAAAAAAAAATTAATAACTCTACAAAATAAAAACATTCTTACGAAAATAATAAATTACAAATACTTTAAAACAACAATAACACAATCATTTAGAATAAGCAACATTATATTTTAGGATATTGAAGGTTACTGACACTGGCCATCATAAATCAGTTTGTTTGTATGCTGCCGGTCTGAAGATAAACAGTCTACAGTTCCCAATCTTATATCTGTTTGCATGCTATTTCCAAAGCTGTAGTAAAACCATGCACATTTTCCCTTTCCACAGTCCCACCCACGTGCTCCTGTACCAACCTTGGACATTAACTCTGTAGATGGTCTTGTCAGGAACCCTTTTCCACACATCCACAAGGCTGGCAGTGTGGATGACCAGGTCGGCCCCTTGGGCTGCAGCCAGCAGGCTGGCATAGTCTGTGATGTCCCCCTGAATCAGCACCAACTTAACTCGCTCTAGAACAAGGGCACATTGGCATGCTTACCCTGCACTACACATAAAATTACAAGAGCAAAATTTTACAGAGAAAAAATGAACAGATACAGAGCAACACTCTACAGTGCCGTGCAACCCCTGTTGTTGTTATGAAATAAAATTTTGAAATTTAACACAGCACTGTGAGTATCTTTAGTCTTCTGGAATGGGATCATATTATCCATAAAAGTGTTACACTGCTGATTTTACTATGCTAGTTCAATCCACAAGTTTTTGTAAGCAATTATCCAGCATAAAATGAATTAAAGGTTCTCAAAATTTTCTGACCCAACGAAATGGCAGAAGCTAAGGTTGATGAAATTTCGGTCAGCTTGTAAGTATAATTTCACAGTTTATTAATGCTTCAGCCAAAGAATTTTAAACCATCACTGGTAATTTTTCATTGTGGCTGACAATTGTAAATATCTTTATCATATCATATCACAACCACGACAGAGTGTCTGTGTCTTTATGTAATTATCAGTGATAAGAAGAACACTGGAAGAGTAGGCAGCATGTCGGCCTACTTTGGTGTGTGGGTAAAACTCGCATATTTTAGCTCTTAGTCATCACATAAACTGCAGTCCTACGTGTATGTCTATAACATGTGGCAAAATGTTGGAAGTTACCATCAGAATGGGTAATCACTGTATATTGTATATTATAACAGCATCAGTATGACTATATGTGATATTTACAAAAAAGGTGTTAAGGGGTAAAAACTAACATTTGTTCTTTAATGTCTCAGCCATTTTCATGAATTCACTTACCACTGCTGTAGTCCTTCAGGTTGGGTTCAATATGCTTGTCAAACAGCCGGATTTCTACAACTTCACTTTCTTTTTCTAACAAGGTCCACAGGAGGTGCTGTCCAAGGAAACCGCATCCTCCGGTAATCAGGTAGACTTTACCTGAGCTTTCTGCACTCAACATTCCCGACATTTCTTCTGAACCCTAGTTTGGTGATTCTGTCGTTCTTTGGCCCCCTCCTCTGCTCCTCTCTCACTTCAATTATTTAGCCCTTTTCTGTATTTGGAGGAGGGGTGTCAGACATAGCAGGAAAGGAAAATAGGAAATTGTGGTTGGAGTGATGAGACCCGACTGTCACAATCAGACAGCCTGAGGTGAGGTCCACACGCAGAGAGGGAGGTTTACTTACCAAGGGAATCAAAAAGCATAAACACGGCTGGGATAAACAAGGGAGTCAATGTAAACACCTAGAAGATATACACAACACACAGACCACTTAAGTTATTATGTTCACTACAACTAGCACTTCTCTCTGTAACCATCGATAACTAACAACATTCTACATCCTACATGCAATAATAACCAGTGACGGACTAGCATGAGAAGGGAACTTAAATAGAAACAAAGAACACATGACACGCATAGCTGATCCTGAGACTGTCCTCTAGACACCTAGAGGACACAAAGAGGCATGACAAGTCAGGGCATGACACTGAATTTTCATATACCTTTTCTGAATGAATTTATCGAGCTTTGTAATGTCACCCATGACATTGTCATTTGGTGTCATCTATATAAAGACAACGCAAAATTTATGACACTCCATATAGGAAGGTTCACGTCTTCAAACCGAACACTTCTCAAGCATATGTAAAACAATTCTGCTATTAAAATAGTAAAAAAAAAAACAGACAAACAATAAGCACTTGGAAACAAATATGAAATATTTCCCATGCTGACCTAGCATTAAACGTTTGGTTGGTCTTACAAGTATTTTTGGTGATAAGATGATTATTTGTTTAAGAAGATTTTTCTTGACATAGTGGTTTTTAAATCACTCAGGACTGCAATTTTGAAATACACATGCTGTGGACAGGGTGACCTGACATAATCCAGATAGGTCACACCCATCAGTTGGTTTCCTTTCCTCAGTTAACCCCCGTAGCCCTAGACCATATTGCCTGTCCACTGATGGTTATCTGAGTTGCCATGCAGAAGTGTGTGGGGTAGACAGTTGCAATGTTCTGACTTCAGTTCCTGCTAAATTATTTTCTCTTTTAACAGAATGATATCAGGTATCATTATCATGATATAGTAGGATTGTAGACAAACCAATTAGTAACTAGTTTCTAATAGTTGTTTTATCAGTAAAGGGAGCCAGTTGCAATATACAAACAAAAAGAAATAGGAAAATGTACACAAAAATGCAGCAGTAACTGTAAAATAATCTCACCCACTTCTTTAGTCCTGCTTGTCGTATTATCTTCATTTCAAAATTCCTCGCAGCCACAGTCACTGGATTCATATTTTATGAACATATTTCACTGCGGGTTTATTTTTGTCATATTTGCTATTCTGCACAACAGAGAGAGAGGCGTGACAGAGATGCACGTCTTTTCAGATGGGATTTTTAAAATTCTGCTCTGCTTCTGACGCTCTGAAACCAAAGTGGTGTTTCCACTGGGTCCTAAAGTCTGTTGATAAAGTAAACTGGTTGCTTATTGGGTTGACAATCTAAGGGAACTTAGAAATAGGAAGTAAACAACACATTAAAGAAAAAGAACAACATACAAAATTAAAGTGAAAAGGCACCTCACTTATTTTCTCCTTTTATACTGCTTGCTTTTTGTGATGTTAATACAATATAGTAGTGTACCAATTTCTGTTTGTAAACTACGCACTCTGTCACTACATACAAGTCCGTTGCAACTGTTTCTCTTCCTACTGCAATTTGTAGCAACTTTGAAAAGGAGAGGACCGATTTCAGCTGAAAGAGGAGGTTGAGTTACCCAAGAGGTGTCGCAGATGACTTCTGTTTGCAACAGCTCATGGTGGGGGGGACACATAAAAATCATTTTAAAACCCTAGACCTGCATTTTTAAACCCTAAACGCATGTGCAAAAAGAATGAGGTTTCTGAGAAACTCCGTAGAATTCCACATAGTAGAGATGGTATTTCACAGTATATGGGAAAAATACAGTAAAGTATTGCACAGAAAAGAGATAAGGTTGAGCACGTAGTGTAAAGTGAGCATTACCCAAAATTCTACAACATGTAAAAGGCCTGAGTGAATAAAAGAGTTTTCAGCTTTGCTTTACAAAGAGAAAACTCAAACAGGCAGATGATATCTGTTTGCAACAGCTCATGGTAGGGGGGGGGGGATAAAAATAATTATTTAATCCTAAACCTGATCTCACAAAACTAAAACAAGTAAACAAGTAATTAAAAGATGCACACCATCACAGCATATATAAACAGAATGAAACATTGGCTGTAAATTTAATGCAAAATGAAGTTTCTGTTGCAAATTTCGAAAGCTCACATTGCCTGAGAAACTTCAAGAACAAAATGAAGGCACATGAAAGCCACAATATGCAAAACAGAAACTCAGTCAAGCCATGAGCTGCCAACCCAGAAGCCTTTCCTGTAATTGGCTAGATATTGAGTCATGGAGTTTATTTTATTATTAAATCAAAGACAGTTTTCTTGGAAAAAACTTATATTGTAATGACCATATTTAATAAGGAAAAATACTTACTCTCTGCCTTTTACAAGGCCTCAGGTGCTTCAATTTAAAGCCTGTAGATTGTAAAAGAGAAAAACCTGCCTTCTGCCCTGTGTTGCTTGAGATAAAAGAGCCCTTTGTGATTAAAAACCAGATTAGCTATTTGACAATGAATGAATGTTACATTAACCTGCATTGCAACACTGCTGTTATTGCAGCAATGCTTGAGAAACTTAGATTTTGCTGAAATAAGTTTAGTTCACGGCAGCGTGGTGGTTAGCACTGTGCCTCTGGGCCTGGGGTTTGATTCCCGCCTTGGGCCTGTGTGTGTGGAGTTTGCATGTTCTCCCCATGCTTGGTGGGTGTTTTCTGGCTTCCTTCCACAGTCCAGAGACATGTAGGTTAGGTTGACTGCTGTTTGCTGGGCTGAGTGGAGCCCTGAGATACTCCCCCAGCTGAGGAGCACAGGAGGATGAGAGAAGATCCTATTTGTGAGATAGGAGGTGAACCACAGAGCCTCGAAGTCTGACTAGTCTATTTAGTTGAGACACGAGAACCTGATGGCCTACAGTGTCAAATGTTGCAGTGAGATGTAAAAGAATAGTACAACAGGATTTCTGTGGTCTAGTGCCATCATGATGAATAGAGCCAACTCAGTCAGGTTCCAAAAGCACACTGAAATTTTTCATAGATGGAGTTGTTGACTAAGAAATGCTGTAGTTGATTAAAATCAATCTTCTCTGGGACTTTAGAGAAAAAAGGTAGATGTGAAATGGGTCTAAAGTTGAAAAGAACAGAGTGGTCAGGGTTGGGTTTTTCAGGACAGGAATAATCACTGAATGTTTAAAGGCATCTGGTATGGGCCTTAATCTGACACAGCCATTAAATACCTCTTTTAGAAGTCTGGGTGGGACAGCATCTAGGGGACTAGGAGTGTCAGCTTTAGTGTCTGAACTACTTCAGGAAGAAGAGAAAGTGAGACGGGCTCAAACTGTTCAAAAACAGTGGGGGATAATGGAGTCTCAGGACACACAGATGTACTTCCTACAGCGCACTGCATCACAGTCGCAGTATGTTCAGAGAAACACATCAGAACTTTTCACAGCAATCAACAGTACATTAAGCTGGACCAGCTAAGCATAATAATAATAATATGTTTAATTATTATTATTATTAGCACGGACGTGTTACAGAATTAATTGTGTTGAACAAGACTAGATGACGATTGGAGTTATTATTAATCACCTTTGGTAAGAATTCCGATTTCACAGTTTCTAAGGAGTTGTACAGAAAAATGAATTTAATCTCTTCTCCATTTTCATTCAGCTTGTCTGCAGCAACTTCTGAGAGCATGAATGTTCTCATTCAGAAAAAGGTCATAAGTCACAGACTGCAGTGTGTATGCATGTGCTTTTATTGTGCAACAATACCCAAGGAAACCCTTAAATGGACATCTGAGTTGAGACATAAATGTTAGTAATTAACCAAAAACTAATAGGATGAGGTTCCAAAGAAAGTGATGTGGCGTAATGACGTAGAGTTCTGCCATATGGTTTATGAGATAAGATTTGTATGCAATTTTGATGGAGGCACATTTAGCAGAGTTTAATTTAAGCTCATATTAATGCTGAAGGTGACTGACGTGTTTAACAGGGGTGAATGCCCTGGTAAAGCAGGATAGGGTGAGCAGCCTTGCAGTCCGGTTCGGCCGAACAAATGTCTGAATAAAAATAATACAGCACAAGGGAATGTTTGAAGTTGCTGTCTTAGTACCTTCTGCTACACATCTTTGTATCACCTAACTTTAGGGATTGTTCAGTGTCTCATTGGGTCCCTCTTGTGGATGGAGGGGGAACATGCATGCATCGGGAAACTTGACAGGTGCATTAGAGACGCCTTCCTCATGTCTACCAAAGTTGCTGAACAGCCTCTGCTAATAAAGTTTCCAAGGGCAAATCTACCTCATTTAAAAAAATCTTTACTTTTCTACATAAACAATATAAATGTGGAGAAGCACAAGAGAGTTGCGAAATGTAACAGCAAATTCAAACACTATTTACTGTATATGTCTACTCTCACATAGTAATTAGAAACAGAGGATGACAATTAAATTGATATTACAAGTATTGCCATTGATATTACAAGTATTGCCAGTGATGTCATTCACAAGATCTTGTTTGTTTAGAAGGAGACTCTAGATGACAATGTTTTACACCTGGTACAGTGTCCACAGAAGAGCTGGGACAGGCTTCATATACCCCATATACCATATATACCAGTATATAAGTTGATCTCATATATACGTTGGTGGCAATATTTTGCTGTGCTGCTTCGGGGACAGGAAAGACCAGCAGAGCACCAATCAGCTGGTAAGCGCCTGGAAGCGGCAGAAGGGAGAGAGCTTGGGAGAGAAAACGTTATTGGATTTCCAGATATCATAGGTTGTATTCATGGTACACAGATTAAAGTGCCTACTGTGAAAGAGATATTATGTTAATAGTGAATCCTTCCACAGTATAAATGTGCAGGTAAGCATATTAACATACTATTTTTGTCATCATCTCTGATATGAATGATGCTGTTATCCTCTAGATAATATGTGATCCTGCTTACCATCACCAACATGGACTCAAAATTTTGTTTGGGTCAGTAAATGACTCAAGGGTGTCAAACCACTATTGTTTAAATTTGAATGTAAAAAGCTGCTGAAAGCATTGCTGAAATGTGAAGACATCAATCCAAACATCTCCAAGGCAGTAGTGAAGAAATTCAGCAACTATCTTTGGTATTTATCAGAAGAGCTGATTGTATTACAGTAGCTCTGTTGGATGAAGAGGCGGCACAGTGGCGTGGTGGTTAGCACTGTTGCCTTGCACCTCCTGGGCTAGGGTTTGATTCCCGCCTTGGGTCTGTGTGTGTGGAGTTTGCATGTTCTCCCTGTGCTTGGTGGGTTTTCTCTGGGTGC
>JABJVR010003930.1:0-15331 GCA_025773905.1 Chitala chitala
CACCAGACACATATATGTGTCTGTCTGGTGTACTGTGGCGGCAGTGACAAAGTTGGCTTCAAACCCTTCCTGCTCAGTCCCTTACAGTATTTAGTTAATGAAAAGAGGCAATTAAAACAATAAATAGTTTACATTATATTACTGACATATGTCTTGTTGGATGTGTTCAAAGTTGGGAATAGGAGATGTCTTTCAGATAACTCATATTTATTCCACAGTTTTACAAAATAACTTCCATTAAATTCAACTACATGCTCCATTTTGTCTTTTAGATTGGCTGTTCGCTGTGTAAAAACTTTTGTGTAATTTTTAAGGGCAGACTTTTTTTTCACGTCATATTGAAACATCTATGTCATTCCAAGTGTTTCTGTGACCAAGCCCAAAAACGGGAGCTTAAGTGTTTCACAATGAATTAATATGTCTGAAGTAATCTATTTATTACAAATAATTTATTTATATTATTTATTTATTACAAAAAAAATATTTATATCTATTTATAACTTATATATATATATAAGTTCAGGTTTAATTTTCTTCCACTTTAATTAACAGATGCCTCTCCAATTTAAAACATTGTGGACAGCTGCTCAGTTGTCTTGGGCTCTAAAGGCCAATCCACACACGGGCGCGAGACGCGCGTCACTCCATTCATGCCCGTGCCTCTCATCCAGTGTGGATTGGCCTGCAATGAGTTAACTTAAAATGTAGTGATGAAAACTATGGACCTTTTTAGATATTGAAACTGAGTGGAACAATTAACACGAAAAGAGATTCGATGTTATGGAACATTCGAAACATCGCATCACAGCTGGTGGCCAGTTGCAGCTACAGTAAATAAAGGTGTTTCAGCCATTCGAAGAAGGGATGTGACTTGACACCAGAGAAACATGCAAAAAAATATAACGCATTGTTATATCACTGATGTTGTTATGTAATTTACACTGTTATAGTATCTATAAACTGAATAATACAGTATTATAAGAACGTTGTGAAATTGTTTTTGCTATCAATAAAATTATATAAAAAATGATTATTGGAACAATTGTTGGAAAAAACTGGAACGTTATGATTAAATAAAGTATGAATGCACGCAATTGGATCATTTCACAATACTTAATTGTTTATTGATCTGGAATAAAAATAATACTATTTCTTTAAAAATATCAATAGGCAAGAGTATTAAATGTAAAGTTACCTATGCGAAACTCCACTTGGAACTGATCCACTGTAGGGTTGTAATCACGGTTGAATGTTATAGCAATCTGGAACTGCTGTCCTCTGCGTATGACAAGGAGTGGATTGACATACTGGTCTGTGTGGTGGTCAGACATGTTCCGGTCCATAAGCATGTCTACCTGAGACACCTGCAGGGACCCTGGCCAGAGGAAACATATGAAACAGCTTGAAAAATATCTGCAGACCACAAATTAAAATAAACTGGTAAAGACAACATACATACCAGCTGTACATAAGCTATTTTATTTAAAGCACACATTCCTTATTTTTCTGACCTTATTGTTTCTTTTTAATATAACAAACTGAAACATGCCAAAAAGGTCATCTTAATTGCGTAATATTAAAGTAGAACATAATTTTAAATAGTCAAAGCTGCTAGTAGTGATTACAAACATTTGGCATTTTTGCTAATAATCATAAGAGCTGGCAACATCAGGGAACAACGGGTCAGGTGTCTGGTCCCTACCTCAAGAAAGGACCCAAAAAGGCCCTCTAAGCAGTGTGTGTGAATGGGGGGAGCTTAGGAGATCTTGCCCTGGGAATGAGCATTGCAGCCCTGATAATAATTATAATACTTGTGCAGTGCCTTTCTCACACTCAATGACATAACATTTGAGTGATATGTCCTAATGGGAGTACATAGGTAATGAAGAAGGTTGGTCCTATAAGAGCAAAACTATTATTTAATATAATAGATTATCTCAATATAGCATCAATATACAATTTACCATGTATATTTTCCAAAATTATAAGCAGGCATCAAAATTTTTAAATAATTTGGACATGATCGCATCATTCCACATATTATCACCTTCAACAATATTATTTCCAATTTAATGTTCTTACTACCTGCAGGTAAAGGACCTCGTGGTTTGAAAGAAAAACTGTCAAATCCATGGATAAGATCATCATCATCTGCAGCATTGGAACAGGCTACTTTTTTGCGTCCTTCACCGACCATTGTGGGCTGAAGGGGTTTATCCACAACATACGAAGACATGGTGCCGTGAAACTGACTTTCCTGTGTTGAAAGACAGCAAAAAATGTCTAAGCATAGAACATTAACAATGACAAAATAAAAATTTTACAAAAGTAATAATGTTATTTACTGTTCATGATTACTACACACTCGACAGCTTTAAAAAATTTATATTTTTATACCGTAGTACTAAATGATAAAACAAGATAAAATATAACTTTATTTATGCTGAGTGAAATTCTTGTGCCATCAATATAGTGCAAGAAAGGCAGAAATTTAAAGCAAAAGATAATTAAATGAAATCAAATGAAATGGGATATGGTAGCACATATATTTAGCTGGAACAAAATTTTTTAATAGTATTTACACTCTGGTAATGTGTAAGTGAAATGAGTAAGAGAGCAGTCCAAATAATTTACAGTGATAAATAAAAGAGGAATCATTATGCAGAGAAAAGCTGCACATTAAAAATTCTTAAGATCTGACACTGAAATTGTATTAAAATGTAGAAATCACTCATCTTACCTCTATTAACCTTCTGCTTCCTGAAGAAGTGCAGCTTAATTTCTATTTCACAATCCTTCTCTAAATGCCCCTTTCCTGGTTTATATCAAACTGTAACTTCCTGTTTCTGAAACTCCACCTGCAACACATGAACGTGGACATATGCTAATGCATATGCAAAAAGCTAAGGAAAAAAAGTCTAAATTCTTTCACAAGTATTTATATTAAGAAAATTGTGCTGGATAATTCAGTTCTATTAATTTTTATATACCATCTTTCACAAGTTGCCTAATGGCATATACAGCAACAACAATAACAACTATAATAATAATAATAATAATAATAATAATAATAATAATTTCAAGAAAACACTTTTATCTATATATAACTTTTCAGTGATATACAGCCTGATCCACAATCTGTTGGGTGAAAAATTGTGTACAAAATATGTACCAAAATGTTTAAAGGACAAATCAATTTTGTAAATTTTCAACATAAGACACAACAACTACAGAAAATAATTTGTTTAAATTTCTGAGTGGTTATCTGAAATTTTTTTGTAAAAAAATTGCTAATTAGCAAAACAACAGACCAACTGGTAATTAATTAAACGTTTCAAAAATACAAACTAATTAAAAGCTACTGAGTATTTGTTGCTCTGCTAAGTTTGTGTAACAGGGTTGACAGAGAACCTTTGGTTTAATCTGCAGAGGTGAATTAGACAAGCAGTGCACATGCAGGGTCAAACCAAGCATGAAGCCCAATCAGCCTTGGGAAGTGTTCACTATACCCAGGTAGTGCTACACACAAAGCCATATCATCCCTTTTTCCTACCATGCATCATCCATTCATTGTGACCTTCTTAGCCAAGAGATTGAAACAATTGCAAATCTCTTTGGCAGTTGCTCATGCCCCAGTCATTGTAGGTACAACAAATGGAGTCCATATAAAAAGCAAAGTAACACTAAAATGTAAAGCTAAACTTTTCATGAGAGTTTCATTATTATTATTATTATTATATCATTTCTGCTTTTGAAGTTCTGTGCTTCATTTCAGTTGTTTTGAGGTTCAGTGTCCTGCCTCCATGACCTCTAGGTCATTCTGTGCGCAGGAACAAATGACTCGCACAATTTCAGGGTTACATCATCAATTTTTTCCTTTTAACAAAGTAGCGTGTGTGTGTGTGTGTGTGTGTGTGTGTGTGTGTGTGTGTGTGTGTGTGTGTGTGTGTGTGTGTGTGTGTGTGTGTGTAATTCTCTCATGCGTATGTTACTTTATTAAAAGGATGGTAAGTTAACAGTTGTCAGTGTATGACAATAAAGCAAACCTGACTTATAATGAATTTTCATATTCACATTGCAATAAGAAATATACCAGTATTGCTTCTTCTCAAAAAGGCAGATCAGTTTTATATTTACAGTCTAAATAATGGTGAGCAGTTAATCTCAGATGTTTTTATTTAATTAACTAATTAATGTATCCAGAAAATTGAACTCTTTTTATATGTAGACAATGAATCAGAAAGTAACTTCTGAACTCCTACAACAGCAACTTGCAATATGGGATGGAATTGAAATGAATGAAAATTTTCCCTGACACATGAAAGCAAGAGGCAAAACATGCAACTTCAAAAACATTCAGCTAGCATCTCTGCAGCTCTTGAAAGGCTTACTTTGAAGAGACAAATGAATTTTTTTTTGTGTGTGTGTGTGTGTGTGTGTGTGTTAATGCTGAGTACTTGTGTTCCAAAACAGTTTTGGTGACATTTTTTGGCAAAAATTGCAATTCAGCAGAATGTCAGTTTACACTGAAAAATATTTCACCACACAAACATCTTACAGTATATAACAAAAAAAGCTGAAATTTTCAAGATCAAGATCCCTTTTCGTATTTGTGGTATCCAGGGCCTAGCAAAAAAAAAAAAAAAAGTATTCCATATAATTTTTGTTTACCAAACTATTTCTAGATATTTGTGAAAATACAGATATTGCTAAATGAAAGTGTAGTGTAACTTGTTATACCTGAGGGTACCAGAAATAGTAATTGCTTAACATCCAGATAGTGAACAGTTTCATTAAGGATATAAAGGTGTGCTGTTTCATCCCATATTCACTCCATTTTTTCTGTTTTTGTTCTGGTTTGTGTCTTTTGGCTAGTTCTTCAGTTCAATTCATTTTTATATATCACCTTTTGCTGCAAAGTTATTCCAAGGAATTAGATTAACAAAACACATACATAAGCCAAACATTATGATCATTTACAGGTGAAGTGAAAAACACTAAGTACTGTATGTCATAACAATGGAGTTTGAGGTGGGTCTTACATTTGTTAGATGGTAAGTTAACAGTTGGTTCTTGTAGTTTATGTGTTGGATGCATGAGAAATGGACAGGGCATAAGGACCTGAGAGACTTTGACATGGGGCAAACTGTTGACCATTAGACATTAGTTTAACTCAGTTTGTCAAAGAGCACAATCAAACAATCTGAGGTTAGCTAGCTAGATATTTGTGGTCTAACAAAAAGTTGCTAGTTATCAAGTTGACTTTATAATTATCTATATGAAATAAATCTGAAATGTAATCAAAAATCATCTAAGGCTTACTTCTCAAATTGCTGTTTTATCAAGAAATTCCATGACTACTAAGTAATACTAGTACGGTTAGCTAACACACACAGTGGAGCTTAACCAGTAAACATACCGTGCTGGCTAGCTTATTAGTAGTGCCAATGACCAGTTGGCTTCTCATGATAGCCTGATGCTTTTATCGTACTCAAGTTATTTTATCAAAATTATGTGTTGTCAATGTAAATGTATTTGTATAACACATTTACCACAACAGCATTGTCCAAAGTGCTGAACAACTAAATACGTAAAAGGAAAAGGCGCAAAAGAGGAACTGAAAACCAGAACAAACAGACTGACATTCAAAAAAAAGATATTCACATTGACTTGTTATTTTATAAGAAATTATCCAAATGTTATTTTATCAAAATTGTACATTTAGGAAATACAGTAGATCTGTAATGTTCATGGCAAATTACTTCCTCAGAGCATAGAATTTTGGTAATTAAACTTAAAAAAAAAGAATGCTGAAAAAATTCAGCTTGGGTTGTGTAAATTACTGTAACCAAAAACCTATGTTCATCTCTCTTCCTAGGCTGAATGGCCATGACCCAGCATTATTGATAGTCAAACTTTAATCACTTTTAATCAATTTTAACTGGCTTGGTAGCTCAGATCATTAAGTGGCCAGAAGATTATTTTAGGATTACTGTTACCATTGCACATGGATTATTCTCTTCATAAATCAAAATTTGTCACATTGTGTTCTGATATTGAATTTTCCTTCTTATAGGTACATAGTGTTAATCAGTGAAGTTTGGCTGCAACAGTGGATGAAGTGAACTTGTAAGTTTTGCTGTTTTGGCTTGTATAATGAAAAAACTATAGCAAATCATTACAAAGACAGCCATGGGCATGCGGGTTTTTATCTATATTTACCCTAGCTGTCTAACAGTAACTCTAAGCATGTGGAATTTGTGCAACATCTAAAGGAGCACAGAAAAGGACCCAGTCCAGTTTCTGAATGGATTTGATGGCCTGGCCCCAAGACTGCTTATGTATAATTCTTAACAACAGCATCAATACCCTTGTGTGTCAGTCCTAGAAGTACATCTTTATAGACTGATGAGATCCTTTGGGAGAAGGCCATGCCCACACTGCTACATTCAGTTCAGCGTCTCTAACATTGCCTCCCACTCAGGTGCTGCCCAGAGCAGTCTGAGAGCAGACATGTGAGGAGAAAAATGGAAACAGGGGTCAGTACAGAAGTGTTGACTAAGGGTGTATTTACATTTGCACATATTGCTAAACTGAGCTGTGCTGAAAAATTGCACCTCAGCCAAAATTGGCTCCACACTTGACAGGTACTGTTTGGAAAAAGGTATTTCTTACCTTGGGGTATATACTGTAATTGCACATATGACTCTTAAAAGTAGAGTGATATGACTGCACATGATAGCTTGTAAAAATGCATTGAGTTTGCGGTGTTATTATGACACAGACTTGCATTTTTAAGATGAACGTCTGCTGAATTTGCGGCTATGTCTCAAAACACATTTTTGTTTTTTACCAGGTACAACTTTGCAGGCTTTCATTATGGCAATGACAGTGTTACTTGTTAAATAACTCAGATGTAAAAATAAATGGAATGAGTTTTAATAAAATAAAATTATAACATAAAACAGGCAGTTAAATGAATTGAACAGCACCATTACTGACCATTCTACTGTAACAAAAACAAAGTGACATGATAACGTCTCAATGTGGTGTTTGTGTTATTTGCATTTCAGCTGACAATTATGTAATGAAAGATGTTTAGTCATTTAATCATACACATCAGCATTGTTTTCTCGTACACCTAATATACATCCCAAAATGTGCTTTTCTATCTGACTTACCATTCCAAGTCATTTTGTATTGTCTCCTCAAACTAAACAGCTAAAAGTGTTTACACCTTGTCATTGTGGTGTTCGTAATGCCACCCCCACCATGGTACATTCAGTGCCTTTGATATTCTTTTATGTTCCTCTCCTGATTGGTATCTTTCATTAGTACCTTTGTTGTAGAGGTATTCAGAGACAAGGGATTATTAACACACTGCTCCCTTGATGAGTCCACAGCCACAGTAATGGATTATATTAATTTCTGTGTGGACAATGTTACAATTTGGAGGCGGATCTGTGTTTTTCCAAATCAAAAACCATGGATGACACATAAGGTGCGGCAGTTGATTAAAGCCAGGGATGCAGCCTACAGGTCTGGAGATAGTGTGGTTTACAGCACAGCCAGGAGTGCTCTCAGAAGGGGCATCAAATCTGCAAAAGTGGATTATAAAAGGCGTATTGAAGCCCACTTCAACATCTCAGCAAATTCCCGGCAGGTGTGGGAGGGAATTAAGGTAATAATGGATTACAAGGGAACAAAATCTGCCTTTGTGAACAGCTCTCCTACCCTGGCTGAGGAACTAAATCGGTTTTATGCCCGTTTTAATCGGGATAATAAGGACACTGTGTCACCCCCTCTGCCCTCCAATGATAACAATACACTGGTCTTGACCCTCCATGAACTGAGATTTTGCTTGCGTAACATCAATCCCAGGAAGGCGGCTGGACCTGATGGTGTGTTGGGTCAGGTGTTGAAAGACTGTGCGGCTGAGCTAGCAGAGGTTGTTGCTACTATCTTCAATTAGTTGTTGTCCACATCCTGGGTTCCTGCATGTTTTAAAGTAGCCACAATCATTCCTGTTCCAAAACAAGCCAATGTCACATGCCTGAATGATTATAGACCTGTGGCACTGACACCTATCCTAAGCAAGTGTTTTGAGTTATGAAATATTTATTAAAGGCTATTCCTCCTGCTCTTGACCAGTACCAGTTCGCATATCAGGAGAACAGATCAACAGAGGATGCCATTGCTATCATGCTTCATAGATTGTTGGGCCACTTGGAGCACAAAAACACCTACGCAACCTATGCTACTCTTCACTGATTCTAGTTTGGCTTTTAACACAATCTTGCTGAACATACACCTACAGAAACTGCGTAATCTTGAATTGGCAAATTCACTATGTAAGTGGATACTGGATTTTCTAACCAACCACTCTCAGTGTGTGAAAATGGGTGAGCACATCTCTTCAAAGATATATATCAACACGGGGACTCCCCAGGGCTGTGTGCTCATTCCCCTACTTTACACACTTTATACGCATGACTGCTCTGCCTCCTCCCCTATTAATTACATTGTGAAATTTGCAGACGATACAACTGTGCTTGGCCTAATAACAAACAATAATGAAACAGCATACAGGAAGGAGGTTGAGCAGTTGGCAAGGTGGGGTAGAGGCCATAATTTGGCTCTTAACATCAAAACAACAAAAGAAATGATTGTGGATTTCCAGAAAATAAAACCTTTTAGTTATTTACCTCTCTGTATTAATACAGAGATAGTGGAGAGGGTAACCAGTTTTAAGTTCTTGGGTCTGACTGTGTCGGGGACTTGACCTGGAGTAAAAACATCTCCTTAGCTATAGGGAAGGCACAGCAGCAGCTTTATTACCTGAGGAAGTTGAAAAGAGCTAAACTTCCCCAGAGGCCATTGCAAAATTTCTACAACTGTGCCATTCTGAGTGTGCTTACGTATGGTCTGCTGGGGTGGTTTTTCAGATGATACAGAGGGTGGTGAAAACAGCTGGTAAAATAATTGGGATCGATCTCAAAGATATTACCACTTTGTACACCTCCCTCAGCCTGCTTAGGATAAAGAATATTTTAAAAGATCAGAACCACCCGGCACATTGCTTGTTCCAGCTATTGCCCTCAGGAAGAAGGTACAAGTCTCTCCCGGCCAGAACCACCAGAATGGCCAATAGCTTTTACCCCCAGGCAGTCAGAATGTTGAATGAACATTGTCACTGTTTCTCCTCTGTATTTACCTAATTGGACTACTGCAGCATATAAAACATCACATTCTTGGTTATCCGTATTCTTGTTTGTTTGCTATATGTTGTGTTGTTCTTGTTTGTTTGCTATATGTCATGTTTTTTATTATGCCTATATTTCATTTGATGATGCTCTAAATGTAATTTTGTTGTTATTTATAACAATGACAATAAATCATTCATTCATTCATTTTTATATTTAAAAAACCTGCAATTTTGTAAGGGTGTGTAGACTTTTTATATCCACTATAAATCAATTGAATTTTGTAGCAATTTAGAACTGATGGCAAAGGTCCTTCTGCTTAGATTATTTACTGATGTACTCACCAATAGGCGAAAGCCCTGGGGTGGGGAGGTGGGGAACAGGGGGGACACATCCCCCCTTCCAAAGGGTTGCCCCCCCCCAGTATGTCCCCCTCTGCAATTGCTTTAAAGAAATACTTCTATTTTTTCTCCCCCACAAGAGTGAAATGAGATTTCTGCCCCTGTACTCACCATGAGAATAGAGTTTATTGTATTGACATTGTTATGCAAATCATGAATTAACCAATATCTCAAAAATTAATACTTGTGAAGATACTAATGAAAACAGTACAATTTTTTTATTGTATACAATAAAACCTGGTCAAATTCTTGCCACATTATGAAATATTTGGAAAGATAGCTGTGATTTAGTACAATATGCACCACTTTACTCTGGCATGCTGTTAAGCTCAGTCATGTAATAGCAATTTTAAAAATAATTTAATGAAGGTGATTGTTGAAAAAATACTGAAATTTTTAACAGCAGTTTTGTTTGACTGACATCAGTCTTTCATCCTCTGACTTGGTTAGATTGTAAATATCTTAAGGTAGAATACTTCTTGCTGATTTTGAAATGGTATCCCAGAGTTTGTCACGCCCTACCTGCTATAATCTTTGTGTCCACCAGTTCCTTCCATTCTTCCATGCCTGATAGGCTTTGTTATGTGTTCCCAGCCCTGCGTAATTGTCTTGTTAATAGTATTAGTAATCCCTGCATGTGTTCTATGATGTTTGTTCCTATGTATTCCTCCCTTTTGTTTGATTTCCTGGCCAGTTGTTGTATGTAGTTGTTAGTAACCCTTTGATGTAATCTGTGATTTACCTTGTTCCTATGTACCAGTACCCTGTTCATTGTATTAAACCCCTTCGCATAATAGACTCTACCCTCGCCTCCATTCTCCCTGGAACGTTACAGAACAACTGGCCGTTGAATATGAGTATAGTGAAGGGGCAGCCCAAACCGCCTTCTGTCTATGATGGATCACTGGAGGGTCTGGGGAATTATTTTTCCTGGGTTTCCTCCCTTGTTGGCAGTAAGGCTAATAGGGGCAAGTCTGAGAAGATAGCTCTGGTCATTCAGTAGCTCACGGGCCAATCGAAACCAAGCTTGTTGGAGAGCACCTCATGTGTCTCTCAGTGACTTCTATGATGACTTGGAGCACTTTGTGTACTCTCGCCCTGAACAGGAGTCTATGGAGATGGTACGGTTGGGTGCTATGGCCCTTGAGCCAATGAGGGTTTCGTCGATTCATACAGATCCCCTCTCGAGGTCTGAGGCCGAGAGTGACCTTGAGTGGGATGACGTTTGCTATACAGCTTCAAGCCCCTGTGGTGAACTCCTCGACCCTGAGCTACCAGTCTCCCGGTCACAAGGGGTCCAAACCTTGTTGCTGCTTGAGAACGCGCCTCTGGTTCCCCAGACTCCAGCCCAAGTGTTGCCTGCTCGTGGTAAAAATACTTTTTAAATACATGGCCTGGACACTGAAACAGTCATTATGATAAACAGACCTTTGGGTGGTGACATACTCTTTTTGGATAATGTACTACTTTGGTGCCTATAGTTGTAGCTTTGATGGTGTCCACCCTCATGGTATGCTCCAGGCTGAGAGGATGCTGGAGCCATAGGATGGCAGAGAAATGCAATGAGAAACATCACAGAATTCCCACACAAAGCCCTGAAAGGACAATCTTAAGCAGCTACTGCATAAGGCTGACTCATCTGCTGTTTAGTTTACAAAATTGCTCAAAAATGTCAATATCTGGAAACATAAAATCTGTAAGTAAACAATAATTAGTTTGCAAAAAGGTAAGCGTAAATACAAACAGCAGAGATTGTGTTTATAAAGTATTCAAACTTGTCATTGCAGAATTTGGTGTTCAGTGTTAGAAAAGTTGCTATATAAGACAAAAAAAAGATAATCTGTATCTCCAAAGTGCAGTGTGTCAACAAATGTGACTTTTAGTACACATCCTTGAAGGAAAAAAAAAAAGAGTGTGAATTCACTCCCACTTGTTTGTACTTTTTACTGTAAAAGGTTTGCAGGTTTCTAGTGCTCGGGTACTTTGTTCCAAGAAATCATACACACATAATCACAGTAGACACTGTAAGGATTTCCAAACACCACAGAACGGAGGCAAGATTTGGTCTACACGCAGGAAGGGTTTATTGCAAAGTACAAGGACTTTAAAAAACAAACAGAATCATGGAGCACAAGGTTTAAAAAGGCTTGATACATACAACAACTGGCAACGGAGTGAGAGAAGTGAAGGGTTTAAATTGGCAAAAGGGAACAAGTGAGGACTACAATCAGCATAACAAGGAATCAGGGTGAAGAGTGACACCTAGAGGACAAGAGGGGCTGACAGGCTGGGCTATGACACCTATACTATCTGTTGTTTCTCTTTTTATGTTGTTACTCCAATTGGCTTGACTACTGTAATGCGCTTCACGCTGATGTTGACCAGGTCTCCCTTGTATGCTTATAGTTGGTTTAAAATGCAGTTGTGTGTTTTAACTGGTACACACAAGCACGAGCACATTTTACTCATATTGGCCTCTAATCCTTGTATGTTTTAGGATTAAATTAAAAATGTATTAATGGCCAACAAAGCACTGAATTGTGTATGTCCACCATTCCTCTCTGACCTCTTCCAACTTTTCATTCCAGTGAGGTCACTTAGGTCTGTTGACCAGTTACTTATGGTTGCCCTAAAATCAGGGATGAAGAACAGGCAAGATTGTTCCTGTTCAGTTGTAGCCCCCAAACTCTGAAACAAGCTGTCTGTGCATGCCAGGCAGGCCCTTACACTGCCTGTTTGTAAATCTCAATATATTTAATTCCTCCATTTTTACCTCAGTGTCAGAGTTTGTGGTCTTGTTTTTATTTTCATCCTTTTAACTGGTTTGTTTTAATGTGATGTTTTATGGTTACTGCTCTTCGACTATGCAGCAGTTAGGCCAACTGTTGTTACTTTTAATTGTGTTTTATAAATAAATTGGACTTTGACTTTTAAATTAATAAAATTTTTCAACCACTTAATTGAATCTTTGAAGAATAGTAGTATGGGATAGATTTGACCTATTCTGCTTCAGAAGTGTAAATTCACCAAGAACACACCAAGCTTCTGTTCCATCTTCACCACCTTTGAGTGCAGCCCCCCTCCCTGCTCACCTGACTGTTTTGGCTTACTTGCTTCAGGTGTCAGTCACATGTCACTGACATGGTGCCCTTTTTCTCTCAAAACTCTCATTGTATTTTGCCTGTAGGGTAAAATTTGTTAGTATCATTTATTAAAATTATTAATAAATGTAAGTTATAAACAGAGATGCACAATTTATAAATTAAGTCCTAATTTGAAATATCTTACACACAGGCTCAAGCAGACTAAAGGGTGTATTTTATGAATGAACAGTTAACTCTATACATGAAGACAATCATAGCAAAACTATTTTGTTGTAGAAACATTCAGAGATACATTGAGGTTGGTCAACAGCATGCAAAAATGAGGACATTGGCTTTTCCCAATTAGAAACATTGTATTGCATCTTTCTTCGTATTACCATAGATATATTGCTTTGGGACATCCTGACACATCTCAGCTCAGTTGTGTCCACAATAGCACAGCCCCTTCCCTTAGTGTTCTGTAACCCCTGCTGGTAGTTCACCTAAAACATATGCCATTAATAAGCCGTACCTGGCTCTTACTTGTGTGGTACAGGTCCTTAATGCAGCAGCTGAGGTGTGCCTGTCATTGTGTCTCTCAGACCAGACAACAGCTTATAATAACATATCTGGATTAGTTAAAACCAGGTAAAAAAATAAACATGGTGAAAGACAAAAGCTAAAGGTCGTTCTTGTTGGTTACTTTGTTAAAATTTTCTAAAATGTAATGTTTACCTAGTATTTATTTATGTAAAATGATAAAATACATTTTACTCACTACAATTTGAGAAAGATTTATCAAAGCTGACACATGCTTTCAGTGTAACCTGGCTCAACTAGATAACTTGAATGTCACAAAAACACAATTAATTTCAAGTGCACATTTAAAGAAAAGAGTTTGATAAGGAATCTTCTCAGTCATACATATTGTATCATACACCCACCTGACTGGTGATGTCTAAGGCTTTCCTAACCCATTCTACCTCCAGTACCTCCACACTGACCTCCATGCCTTTTCCAGCTATTTCTTTCAACATGTCTTTGCAGCGTTCCTTCTAGAATGAGAAATGCATGTATAGTCACATTTATTCCCTTTACTGAGCAGATTTTTACAGAATGTTTTAAAATAATTTCAGTTATAATGGGAGGTTATTAGTCAGAAACAACATTCTTCGTATATCAACTCTACCAAATAAATGTTACAGTGCAATCCTTAAGCAGACAGCACACAGAGAGAATACCACTCATAACACAGATGAAACAATGGAACTCTTGGTAAATGCATTTGACATTTATTACCTATAATATGTGGTTAAAATGTTATATTGGAAAGACACCAGGGAGAAATACTCACCTGGCTAGCCATCTGGGAAAGTTTCTTGGCCTACTACATCTCTGGCAGCTCAGAGCTAATCACCAAACCCTTACCTTGGATGTGTCTGCAAGTCCTTCCTGTACACCTTCTGCAACCTAAAAAAAATTATCTTATTGAAAAATGTTTCTTAACTAGAAGGTTATTATCTTTATTTGTTCATAACAAATCCAATCTAAGGTGCATAGGTTGAGCTGCGCTGTGAGCAGAACCACGCTGAAGATCTGGCCAGCATTATTCACTTGATTTAATGAGGTCTGGTTTCCTCCAGACCAAGGCCGGAAAGCCCCCTACCCTTCACTTCCAGCTCGAGATCCTTCTTGTACTCCTTTTGAATGAATTTAAAGGGTAACTTTAGTGTTGTTCTTTTTGAAACCCAATCATAAAGACAAGAAAAGCAATGTAATTTACTTCAGATGGGCTTGTTTATATACATACAGATTTTTTTTAGCTATGCTTCTGTTAGCATATTGTTATTATTAGTGTTAGACACCCTGTGCACTATGTGTAACAAAGCTTTTAAAGCAGGGTTTATATTATATTTACCAGGCCTACTTCTGTATTTGTGACATCTTGTTTTAATCAATATTATGTAATAATAAACCAGTGAACAATAGGTGTTTATTGGTAATCAATGAATTAATGAGGAAATGACAGTTCAAAACACATGTACAGCTTTTTACAAGGATGTCTCTCATTGAAGCGTTAAATTCAAATAACTGGCAGCCCTTCGCTTCCATGGGTGCCGGTTATGAGAGATTTTACTGTACATGAAAACATGAACAAGTGTGACCCTAGAATAACACTTATTATGGTTTTCATATGTACATGAAGATTTACCGAAACAAAGTGTTATCTTCACTGAATTTTCGTACTATGACGGCATGGTGAAAAAATTTTTTGCGTTGAAAAAAATAAAGACAGACTGTGCTCATGACGAGAAAATGTGCAGTTTATTTCAAAATGCCAAGCAGGTCAATTTTTCATTGTGTGGATTTTATTTCTTTATACACTCACCGGCCACTTTATTAGGAACACCTTGCTAATACCGGGTTGGACCCCCTTTTACTGTTGCCTTTCTATCATCTCTAACCAGTCTGCCCATTCTCCTTTGACATCAACAAGGCATTTTCGTCTACACGACTGCCGCTCACTGGATATTTTCTCTTTTTTGGATTATTTTCTGTAAACCCTAGAGATGGTTCTGCGTGAAAATCCCAGTAGATCAGCAGTTTTTGAAATACTCAGACCAGCCCGTCTGGCACCAACAAC
>JABJVR010003931.1:0-15329 GCA_025773905.1 Chitala chitala
TTGTCTGGCTTCATTCATTTGTATTGATTTCTTCAATTTTCTGTGTAAAGCGCTTTGAGGCACGCTGTTGCGAAAGGAGCTATATAAAAATAAACTGAATTGAATTGAATTGAAAAAACAAATGCAGCAGAATGCTATATTGGTAAGCAAACCATGTAAAACTGAATTGCATCTCTTGTATTTCTGCATTTCTTTTCTGCAGTGCACATTTATTTGTATATTACTGATAACTGTGATGACCTGTTACAGTTTCCAGGATACTCCTGTCTTCTGCTGCCTAGGATAAGATGAAAGCTCTCTGCACCCTGTGTAGGACACAATGTGACTGTCTGTGGGCAAATGTAAAGTGGCAGTAATTCAAATAGATTTTTACATCTTCTGATTCACTGTGATATAGACCACAATTCCTGAAAAAACTATCCAAAAGTCATCCAACCACCCAAATGATTCCTATCCCTTGTGGTAATATTAATCACTCTTTAAACAGATGCATGTCACTGGATCACCTACAATACACTGCAAAAATGACCAACAAATTAGGGCTGGGAACTCCAAATTAAAACTAGCTCTAAATTTCTAGCAACTGGAAACTGGATAAGGTTTGAATGATGGTTCCTCATTTCGATTCCTGCACATGTATTTTGAATAAACTCTGTGCACTGGCAGATCTAAGTAGAGGATGCGACCACCCGTGAAGGTTCATTCGCTACCACAGGGCACAAAACACAGCGGATACTTTATATACATTGAAATTTTCCTCTGATACAGAAATTGCTGTTAGTAAAATAAGGGAAATTCGATTCCTGACCTATAGGGCACACTATGCCACAGCCACACCAGTTAAACGTTTTGGATCTGCCACTATTTGACTATTTGAATCTTTTCCCATTGAACTGTTGACTTTATTGCTTCACGCCCACACACACACACACACACACACACACACACACACACACACACACACACACACACACACACACACTTTTTGCCTTTGTGATTGGTGGATATAGAGGTTGGATATACAGGTGGAAGAAATATTAGCCTTATTTATTTTGTCTTGAAACACACTGTGTTATACTCTAATATAGTCTTATTATAATCCCAGCTAATTGAAATTATGTTTTGTCCCCTTTGTAAAGACCTGTTGCTTTAAGGTGCATGTTAAAGGTATTTTATCCTTAAATATATAATGCTGTACTAATAGCAACCACTTACTGTTTATGGTACAGATTTTTAGCTACAAGACCATTTCTTGTTTCTCCCATAGCTGTACCCTTTTATTATTAATTATAATTCTTTATCCTTGGTGAGGGACAAGAGTGAACATAGCCATTCATTTGAAACCTCCCCGTTTTTCCTTTTTGCACCTCACCTGAGAATGCACTTTGGAAATTTTCATCTGCACCCTTCAAATGCACCTTTCAAAAGCAGCAGTCAGTTACACATTCATTACTGGACTAGGTGACACCAGTCCTAGCGATGCCACTGTGTCGCCCCATGAAAATCAAGGAAAATTACTGACTACCTACTGGCCAGCCCACTGAATAATTTGTGCTGACTCCCATGGTCCTTGAGTATAGCCGAAGTATAGCAGAAACACACGGTCATTACTTTATTACTACGGTCATCATCTTATTGATGCCATGACACTGTTGAAGGCAATTTGACCAAGATTTTTCATATGTTGTGACTATTTTCACTTTTTTCATATTTCTGTATGCTATGACTATGTTTTGTTAGATAAACTTATTGAATACTATAAAATGATTTCTGCTTATTTATACTTGATGCAGGATACTGGATTTTTATGATCATACTGTCCTTTTGTGGATAAAATCACTGAGAGAGATGGATGTCAGATGTTTATTAACACTGCTCTTTGTCTTGTTGCATTTTTCTCGCTCAGGAAATTGCAAAACTGTTGCTCGAAAAACTGGGATATCTTCAATAATGGCATTATTTACCCCATTATGTCCTCTCCATCTAAATACCTACAGCAATCTCAAATGGCTACTAGGCAACACAGGACTCTGCTCAAGAAGTCTGTTAGCAGCTCTTTCCAGTTATTTATAATTAGACTACTGTAATGCTTTACTGTCTGGATGTACTAACCAAACACTAAACACACTGCAGTGCATCTAAAACACAGCTGCTAGAATTATCACTCGAAGTAGAAAGTACGACCATATAAGCCTTATACTGTCATCACACCACTCGCTCCCTGTTAAGTACAGAACTGATTTCAAAATTCTCTTGTTAACATATAAGGCACTTAAAGGCAAGGCACCAGTATATCTGTCAAAGCTGATTAACACTTACACTCCAAATTGCTCCCTTTGATCGCAAAATGCAGGCCTACTTATTGTTCCACACGTACATAAAAGTATTGGTGCTAGAGCGTTTAGTCACAGAGCCCCTAGTTTATGGAATAATTTGCCTGGATACGTACGGGATGCCGAATCTGTCTCAGTCTTGAAGACCTACTTTTTTGATTTAGACTTCCCACAACAGTGCCCATAGCTCACAGTAATTACTGCTGCTGGCGCATGCTGTACATGCCAATACAACTGTAACAGTTCGCTATGGGGCTGGTAGAGTTAATATTATTTGCTAACCCCTCTCTATACTCTCTCCGTGTGCATGTGGTTACCCGGTGCCTGCCTGGGCACCATCTGAGCGGGATGCCTTTGTAGAGCGGCTGACTCCAAACGTATCCGCTTGGACGTAGCTTCGCCTGAGCGACACCGAAGGCCAATGAGAGCGGCTTCAGCACCAGGAGAAAAGGAGGACTTATTTTGTGCTATTTATATAAAATTACTCGAACAATCCAACTCTCAATAAGTACCACTACTCTATGTAATGTTAGCATGCCCAGGAGGGGCTGGGCAGCCAGTCAACCTTGGGCCCCCAGAGGTTTTTTCTCCACACTGTGGAGTTTTTGGTTCCTCTCCTCCGTTGTTGTCTGGCTTCATTCATTTGTATTAATTCTTCAATATCTGTAATTTCCTGTGTAAAGCGCTCTGAGGCACATTGTGGCGAAAGGGGCTATATAAAAATAAATTGAATTGAATTGAACTAGTCTGTCATTACTATCTCACACCTCACTGCTTCACACTTTCCTCAGACATATCCTGCACCACCCTCACATATGTCTCTGCCACTCCTGACTTTCTCATACAATATGAAAAATTTGTGTCCTCTATGCTTCTTAATAAACACTGTAAAAGCATATTGCATATGTATGCTAAAAATCAGTAGCAGAACACATATTCTTCACTCCACAGTTATCCTCTAACTTACCAGGATTTTGTTAAAAAGTCTGGTTTAAAAACTTCCCTGCCATCTCTCCCAAACATCTCCATGCCTCCGCTGGTATGTCATCAGGACCAAAATTTCCATCTTGCATCCTCCTCACAGCAGTCCTCACTTCATCCTTACTAATCCTCCACACTTCCTGCTCACTATCCCGACATCATCACACCTTCTCACTCTCATTTTCTTCATTCATTAAAGGCTCTGTGTGCTCCATCCACCTTCTCAACACACTCTCCTCATTTGTCAACACATTTCTGTCTGCATCCTTGATCCCCCTAACCTGCAGCACATCCTTCCCAGCTCCATCCCTTTATCTGGCCAATTGATACAAGTCCTGTTTTCTTTTTTTGTGTCCAACTTCTCATATAACTTGATATATGCCTTTTGTTCCCTCTTTAGAAGCATGGGGGTTAAAACAAAAAGCCTTTTAAAACTTTAGGTGATTATATGCAAATCCCTACAACCTCTGAATGGGGGGTATTAATACATATGATTATTACTTAATCTGTACATAATGTCATAATACCTGTTATGACTCTGAGTCCCAAACTGATAGGGCACACTATGCCACTGCCACAACAGTGAAAACATTTTGGATCTGCCACTATTTGACAATAACAATAACATAATACCTGTTATGACTACATCCAAGAAAATGACATGGTGAATTCTGCTACTTTTGTTAAAACAACCGCATATATACAGTCACAAATTAATATAAAAATTCATAGGACTTTTACAAAGAAATTACTTACATGCTGTATTCACTGTAGTCCAACATGTGCTAAAACTGTATCAGAATTAAAAGGAGTAATCAATAAACAAAAATCCTTCGTAACTGTTTTTTTACGTACCTCCAGACGCCAAATAATGTCACGTAGGTCTTCTGCATTGCTGTTGCTGGAACGTAGAGAGACACATTCGCCGCGCTCGTAGAAGATCTTCAGAGATGTGGGACTGACCAGTGTCCATCCAATCACATCTTGGACTAAGCAATTAAACACTACCAGTTTAGCATCAGTGTCCAGAATTACAAGAATCTCATTAGATATGGCTATCAGACTGTCCAGCTGTCCACCGGTGCTCTGGTCCTCTACAAACACAGGCCAAGTAATGGCACCTAGACTCCGTAGCTCTGCCCCAGAGTAAGGCCGGCTCTTTTCTTTGCGCTTGTGGGCCAGTGAGATGAAAGGAAATTTTCCAGAGGGGTCAATGGCTGTGCTAGTTACATGACGTTCAGCTAGGTCCCGAAGATACTCCTGGCGGGTGCGTGTTGCCATGGCCCGGAACTTCTCAGACTTATGTGCAGCATTTTCTGCATTGATCAACTTAGTGAGTAGAAAGTCCCGAAAGACAGATGATTTGGGAAAGGTCACACCCTTTGGTATGGGGGGGCCAAAGGAGGGCACATCCTTTGATCGTGTAACTGCCACACTGTAATAAGAAGAGAAAGAATGTTCATTTCAAACCCATATAAACAATTAGCTTTCAAAAATGTTGCCTGAATAGACTACAAAAATTTTAAAAACTGAAAAGTAACAAATGAAAACTTAGCATAGTTAAAAATACCAGGTTTTTATGGGCAAAAATAAAAAATTACATAAACAAAGCAGTTTTAACAAATTTATTCAAAACATATACATTTAAGTATTTGTAACTTAAAAGAAAAACATTAATTAGTAAATTTAAATGAAATCTGGCTATTTTAATCTTGGACCAAAAAAATGAAAAAATGCAAATTGGTCACACACTCATCGCAAATTAGCCACTTCTGAAGACTCTTGCTCAGGCATATCAGACACTGTTCATTGTGGTCATTGGTATATTACAGAAATTTAGAATCGGCAGTGTGAAACGTTTCAAATTGTGAGTGTGTGCTAACAAACACTTCCCTGGCTTTAGGTGTTGTACCTGACTCATTTAAAGTTGCAGTTGTTAGGCTGCTGCTTAACAATATAATCTGTTCCAGAAGTAATCAGTAATTATACACTTATTTTAAATCTCCATTTTCTTTCCAAGATTCTACAAAAAAAAAATTGTGCCCATACAGCATCAAGCTCACTTAGAAGCCAACAATTTATTGGATAAATTTCAGTCTGGCATCCGATAAGGACACAGAGCACAGACACAGCTCTCATTAGAGTTGAAAATGATATCATGATGTCATCCGATGCAGGGAACATGACAGCTCTCATTCTGTTACATCTTAGTGCTGTTTTTCATACTGTTGATCATTCTGTTCAGGTAAACCAGCTTCAAACTGTCGTGGGGTGCTTTATTATTTTTTTTAACTGTTGACAGGTGCAGATGTCTCACTGAGAGCTACAGAAATAACTTGATGGCAGTGATTGACTCAAAAGGTTGTGCAACAAAATATTAGGTTAAGGGTCCCATCATGTTGTCCAGACCAGTTTCATTAGTTTGGTTTTTTAAATAATTCTGTTGAATCACAATTCAAAAGCAATGTCTGATTTTCTCTATCTGATGTACAATAAATTATTATTTAATGTTAATGTTAACGTTTCAAGTTATTTCAGTGACCATTGTGTGTTTTTCTTTTTATTACTGGAAGGGTACCAACACGTGTGTAACAACTATCATACCTACGCTGATCATACTCAGTTATACCTTGCAGTTAAACCTAATGACTACATCAGCTAACACCTTAGTTTAAAGACATTGAAAGGCGGATGAGCACAGATTATCATTAAACACAAATAAATCTGAGATCTTGTTGGTCAGGGGTAACGATCTTGCTAGGAGCACTTTCAGGTCAGCCCTCAATGCTGCTGACCTCTGTTTCTCTATTA
This sequence comes from Chitala chitala, assembly GCA_025773905.1. Lineage (NCBI taxonomy): Eukaryota > Metazoa > Chordata > Actinopteri > Osteoglossiformes > Notopteridae > Chitala > Chitala chitala. Next base: position 6,126 of record JABJVR010003931.1, read on the forward strand.
ACAACTCAGCATGCAATTTAGGTGTTATTCTAGATTCAAAACTTTCCTTTGGCTCTCATGTTAATGCAGTTTAACAGGTGTGCTTCCTGCAGTTGAAAAATATTGCTAGGCTGCACCATTTTCTTACTGCAGAAGATAGAGAAAATTGTGCATGCTTTTGTTTACAGTCAGACTAAAAACTCTGCTTTACTGTCTGGAAGTACAAACCACACACTAAACACTTTGCAGCGCATCAAAATAGAATTACCACTGCTAGCAGAAAACTACAACCATATAAACCCTATACTGTCATCACTCCACTGGCTCCCTGTTAAGTACAGAACTGATTTCAAAATTCTCTCGTTAATTAACATATAAGGCACTTAAAGGCAAGGCACCAGTATATCTGTCAGAGCTGGTAAACACTTACACTCCAAATCGCTCCCTTCCATCACAGAATGCAGGCCTACTAGTTGTTCCACATGTACATAAAAGTATTGGTACTTGAGCTTTTAGCTACAGAGCCCCTAGTCTATGGAACAGTCTGCCTGGATACATACAGGATGCTGAATCTGTCTCAGTCTTTAAATCCCGACTGAAGACATACTTTTTTTAATTTAGCTTTTCCACAACAGTCTCTGTAGCTCACAGTAATTACTGCTTCTGGTGCTGCTGCACATGCCAGTGTAACTATAAATACATGGTCAAAGAACATCTTAAGAAATACATTAGAATTCCTTAGTCAGTAACAAAACAATGTTTGGACGCTATGAACAAAGCAGTTTTATTAGACTTGTGAATCAAATCAATCGGTTTACTTTAAAGAACCAGTAAAGAATGATTTGTTTGAGAATTGCTCATCGCTAATGCAAAAGGGTTAAAACCTGATCCAAAGACAGTATGACAATTCAACAGGTTACACACAAGCTGATTTAAGTTATACCATGCATGTGTGCCTTTTGTTTCCTTTTACATAAGGATTATGTAAGTTATATTTATGTAAGTACAGTATATGTGAAAGTATGGTTCTGTCCTGTTAACCTTAATTAAAGGAGATTATTTAAAGTAGTTGTTTAGTGTTTTGACAGTTAAAACAGAGTATAAGCTGAAATAATGGGAAGTGCAATGTGAAGTTTTCACTTCCAAATCACTGATTATGGTTACACATTCCATTTTTTTCTCTCTCTGTTTGATTAATAAAAACAACATTTTTGCTAAAATCTACTTTTTAAGGCCTAGGATTGTTTTTAGTCATTCTCCACAACATGCCATTACACATTTCAGATTACTTGTGATATACACACAGTTGTTCTCATATTCTACCTTTCGTGACTGACCTGTAGCTGGTGTTGTCCGAACACGGGTTATGTGCACGAACAATGACAAAAACATGTTGAAAATGGGAGCGGATGTTTTTGGGGGTGAAAGGCTGGGCACCGGGCTCCTGAAATACGATGGTTACAATGTCATTTCCAATATGCCGCTTCCTCAGCAGCTGCAAAAGACAGGAACACCAAAAAAAAAAAATTAATACTTGATAAATGTCATACAAAAGTTATATTTCTTCCCAGGAAATAAATATTACTACTTCATGGAAAAAAGCTTCAGCTAAATTTACCAAGAAATAAGGAGCCCATGGGGAAAAACAGTAATAGCTACAGATTTAGCAAGTTGAGAAAGCTAAATCTTAAGATTTGAAGACACAATTTATTTTCTGTTCGGCTGTCCCCAATTTATGGCAGTTGTGACTTGTGATATTCCACACATACAATGAAAATTTAACAAAAAATAAATAAATAAATAATAATAACAATAATTGGGTAAAAACAAAAGTGTGGGAGGGAGCTGAACACCTGGCAGTATCGTGCAATGGTGGCCGGAGCTGTGCATGAATAAAACGACCAGGGAAGTCAAGTCTATGCAATGACAAAACAAAAACATATTTTGCTATTTGATTGATCATTCTTGTTCTCACACCTGTCAGTATTAGAACATCTTATTCTTATACATCTTCCATTTATCATTGCTACCTGTTTATGGTATTGTACACAATTATGCCATTTTCAACATAATTTTTCACTTGCAGTGGTCAGAACCTAAGCCTTTCATAAGTAGGGCACAGCCTATATAGAATTGTGCTTTTTCATGAATGTTATCAAATTGGTTGTGAGTTGTATGGTTGAAAACGAGATGCCTAGATTACAGATACAGCAATCTGGCCCCCTCTGGGACTATGTCCAGTTTTCTGAATTTTTTTCCATCCAAAAATGTTAGGTCAATGCAATTTCGGATTTTTGTTAATTTTTGTCGAGTTTTATTCTCTTTTTCATATACAACTTTGTTTCAAAGTGTTTATTATCAGTTTTCTTGATATTCATGTCCTAACCAACACATTTAGGACCAGTATATTATAACTCAGGGATTTTTTTGCACATTTATGCTGTCTTGCAGGTCCTCATCATGTGATTAACACCTCCTACAATGATAGATCATATGACTTTTGGCCTCAGACCATTTGGCTGAATATGAGTTTAAAGGCTTGGAAGATGGTACAGGAAGAGGAGGGCAATAGGAGAAATTTGTAAGTGTTGTGATTATTTGGTGTATGACTTGTTCTTGGATCATCATAACTATTGGCGTTGCTCTTCCCCTATTGGTGCTGTGGCTGTTAAATGTGGAATGTAACTGACATTAGCCTCTCTGACTATGGCTTTGCCTTCTGCATCTGTTCCCGTTGCTTGGCTAACACACATTGAGTGTTGACTGTGATGTGTAGCAAGTGACTGCCATTGGAGTTTTCTCACTTTCCCCCTCGGTTTTTGTAAGTTTAGTGAGTGTCTTTTTGTTTTCCAATTTTGTTTTCACAGGTAAGTAAGGATATTATTATCTTTTGGCAGTGGGTTTTTGTTTGTTATTTTGGTTTCCAAATTGCCCATAATGTATGATTGAGTGTGTGTGCGCAATTGTGCCCTGTGATGGGTTAGTGCCCGGTGATGGGTTAGCACCCTGTCCCGGGTGTCCTCTGCCTTGTGCCCTGTGATGGGTTAGCACCCTGTCCCGGGTGTCCTCTGCCTTGTGCCCTAGGCTCCCTGGGGTAGGTTCCAGCCCTCAACAGGATAGGGGTCATGGAAAAAGGATGGATGGATGTTCTGTCCCTATATTCCTGTTGTTGGCCTTTTCTGTTTGGCTCAAACTAAAGTGGTTGTAGCATAAATTGGGGGTTCATCTGGGAGACGTTACACACACTACAACTGTGCTTTTGGCTGTAACCGTCTATCTGTTTGATTGGTGGTGGATCTATTAGTATGTTTTCTCATTTTAATTTGACAGACTTCAATTTGTGTCCAGCACTAAAAAAATTCAACCTTTGCCATAAGGATCACTCATTGTTGATAACTGACTTTTAAACACTTCTTCTTCTTGTTCATCTGCAAAATGAAAAGTTAGGAATGTTTTGTATGAGCATTAGTGGCTCAGCAGATTACACTTGAGGTGGAGGCACCGCCCAGTGTTGTCATTACTGTGCTACATACTCCAGTCAGGATGGAGGTCTAGATGGAGACTGTGACTCACAGCTAGGGGCTCGTCCATAACACATCCTTTCAAATTATCTGGACTATGTATGATCCTCCAAATTATGTTTTTGCTTTAAACCACAAAATAACAGAGCTATGCCTGTTTTTCAGACAAATGTTTCATTGGAATACATATACTCACCTGCTTTTTAATGTGAGAGGAATAACTTAAAAAAATACTAATCAACTAAACTAAAAATACTAAAAATAATATCTAAAATACTACTAAAACATACTATCCCCATTTCTCCTGTGGACTTCTCAAATACAATCATTTGTCTAATGGTCATACCTGCATTCTTGTCTGTTTTGTCCATATCATGCCAAAATGGCTAGATAAAATGTAGAACACAGCCCTGCCATTGCTTTACCTGCTGTTTGTTATTGGGTGTGTAAGGCAGCAGTGTGGACACATGGAACATGATCTCATAGTCCTTATAGGTGGTGTAGAGGGAGTGGGTTCCTGTGGAATCCGCTGAAAAAAAATATTCAGAGAAATCTCATTAGATTCCTGTTCGGTTCCCACCTACAGCAGTGTTACCCAACGGCAACCATGCCAGTGTTTACACAGGGTAGCAAAGCAAAACCAAAAACACTTTAGCTTTCCAGAACTAACACAAGAAGATACTTTAGATCCTTCTCAGCAGTGAAGTTAACTTTAAGCTTAGCCCAGTAATAATGTGTCATTCAACAACCTGACTGAAATTGAGACTGGATTTGGAAATGTGGAACTCCCTGGCATTAAAGGAACCTAAGCTAGTGCTAATGGGCCAGATGTATTTGTTCCTATCTCTGCACGTAGCATAATGTACAGAACATGTTCATTAGGGGTGATCAGTCTCTCGCCTGTTCTGGAGCTGCTCTGCATGACAAGTTCAGACAGGTGTTGGATACTCAAAAGCCTCTATGTGAGGGCTGTGCAGGTGAGGTATTATCTGAGAAACAAGACGATTTATCTGGTCTGAGTGAAGCTGTGAATTACTAATAGGGACAATGCTGCTGTTTTTTGTGCATACTGCCTTTTAAGATAGTCAGCTAGCAGGCTAGATGTTCTACCAAATGAATACACAAAGAATATTTGAAAAGTTTAGTAAAGCATTGTCATCTACAATTCATACACATGATCTATTAATTACTACAGGCAAAAAGAAAGGTGTGTCTTGAAAACAGAAATGCTCCTTGAAGATAATTTTTCATTCATTTTATTTCTGATCCAACACTGGACTGGTTGATTTAAATATTGTAAAAATGACCATTTTACTCCAAGACCTGGAAATTCACAGTGAAATGTCATGGTGGAGCCTGAAAGTGTATCTTCAGTCTATAGTGGCTACTGCTCATCTGTCATTGGTTGTGCTTGTTTTTTCATCAAATCTTTTTATCTAGAATGTATATAATATTCATGCCTTAACCTCAAAGAAAATCATGTTGTTAGAAATATAAGACTTTCCATTAGAGATTCCACTGGAAGACAGAAAAATTTTTGAAAATGTGTACTTCAATTTAAAGCCAAAGAAAGGGTAGATTTTTTCTGTAGAAATAAGACCATAATATTTGTACAGTATAAGTACGTGTAAAGTAATTTAAGAGAGTGGAAATTAAGAAAATTATATGAATATCTGTGACACAGAAATCCCCCAATGTACTTTTTAGGTGAACATGTTTTTTCATATCATTTCATGAGTTTTTATAGTACAATTTCAATTTATTACCAGTTTTCTCAAATTGGAGAGTACAGTACCAGTAAAGCAAATTCTCTTGTTTAAATAGTTGTGTGCAGTTACATACTATTATCTCATTAATGACATCATTGTAATTACAAAAGTGTTTGATAATTACAGAATTTGTGTTTGAAGTGCTGTATATCATGCTAAAAATATCAGATGGTTACACATATTTCACAGGGCTTTATTGATATTTTGGGAAATTGGAATGTGGCTTTCAAATAGGTTGGGAATATGCATCATTCTTTTGCCAATGTGTAATAATGGAAAGTGAATTTAGATCAATTTTATTTACATAGGATTTTTAAGAACAAATAAAAATCAATAATGTAAAGCTAGGAATTACTTTGAACATATGTTTTAATGACTTTTATGGTGGTTATGTAATGTTCTGATGAATGAAGTAATGGAAGGCAAAAACTGAGTCTAAATGCAGAAGGGTTATAATAATGAAAACAGAGGGTGATACAGGGTGAACAAGACAAAACACAAAGCAAAAAATAAGACTACACTCTAAAACAACTAGCAAAGACCTGAAACAAAGTTAGAGGTATATAAAGAGACCAAGAACAATAACAAGACACAGCTGACGGCACTAACAATATTAACATAGCTCACAACTGAATAACAGAATTAGGGAGCACACAGAAACAATGGAAATGGCGACATCAAATAGACAAAAGGAAAAATGATAGGTGCAGAGTGCTACAGAAGACAAGCATATTATGATGGCTTGACTGTACTTTGCAGCCTATGTAACATCATTACATACGTACTTTTGGTGTCAAGCTGAGCACGGTATTTGTTGAAGCCCTTGAGCCTTACTCGTTCCCCTAGTAACAGCAGAAACTCTTCTAAGGCAGGGCCTGAAGACTCATTGTTATACATCTCTTCCTCAGTACCTTGCCCTGCCTGGCAGTACATCACCCCAACCTTCAGCTGGAAGCTTAGCTGTGAATGAAGGAAGAACATATATGAAGACTGAAGTCAGTTCTGTCTGAGTAAAACGCATGTGAGGGTGAAAACTATGTGAAGAACACCATATTATACAAAAAAAATCATACTTCATAGAACACAAAAAGCTATAATCCAGTAAAATGCTGCCAAACAACTGATAAAGTTGTGAATGGATTGTGTAGGACACAGTGCTCTGTGTACATACCCCTTGCTCATCCAGCTTCATCAGCTGTTCAGTGACCTTCGGTGTGTTCAGGGCCAGTCGTAAGCAGTGTGTGTTCAACTCAGGTACCAAGTACTCAATGACCTCCTTGAGAGGCAGTCCACGAGGAGTGCCATGCTTAGAGGAGGATGGCACAGCATCTTCAAGGACAGACCCCCGTAAAGTGGTCAGCTGAATAGCCAGAGAAAAAGGCACACACATACATCAAGTGATTACATGATTAAATGAGCTATTTGACATTTTAAAGTAAAATAATATTTCTGTAAAATAAAATTGCACTATACAATGAATCAGTCTTACACAACAATTGGGCAGAAATATCCTTCTAAATCTGTGTAAATTGTTTTAATTTCAAGTCAGCAATTAGCATTTTATCAAAGAAACATACAGTAAGATTTTTTTTCTTTTTATATACAGAATTTCCAGCTTCAAATTTCAGTAAAAAAGAAAAACTGCTTAGCTGTGAATGGTATAATAGACACAGACAGCAAGTTTCGTCATGGGGCTGTGAGTTCCAACAATGTTGTTTATATGTTGTTTATATGTATGGGCAACTGAGTTGAGGAGAACCTCACAGCACACCTCGCTCGTGCGGAAAATGACCCTGTAGCTGTACTGGGGGCCGTGCTCTTTGTGGTCCTCCAGTTTCTCCCGGCGAAGGCTCACTGCAATCGGTCCCAATGTGTCGTCTATCCCAAAGTAATTCCAGTGTTCTGAGAATAAAAAATTGAGAAAAATTAAAAATGAAGGACAAAAAGACATGCTAATTTAAGACAGCGTGATACTACAGAATTTACAACACTAAAGAAAGTTAAAGTATTCAGTTAGATGAACACCTCCTGGTCAAGTAAAACAGACGTTTCATATTAGAAGCATGTTTAACCAATCACAGTAGGTGAAGAAAGACTATAGATCCAGATTATCTTCATACATTCACTTATCTGTCATACTGAACCAACCTTTCTGCACAATAATTAATTTATACTTTCAAAGCACTATTACTTTTAACGGCAAAACACACTGGATATCTGTACTGTTATCTCACAAAGATCTTAACTGTCTACACTACATTTTTACCAACCATTTTTAATTAGTTACCCTGTTGATATTATCTGTTGTTTCACCAATGTTGTTTCTGAAAGCTCCAACACCCTTCCACTGACTGACCATACCTTCTTTGAAAAGTGAAAGTATAGATACTTAAATAATACATTTAACATCATGTCTAAAAAAGTATGAAACATTTACTAGATCAATTGCCTACAGAAAATGTCAGCCATGTACCTGTTGTGTTTCTCATTCAAATTCAAATTTTGGTTAATTTGAGACCAGCGATCTAGGAAGGCTTATACTAAAATGTAACACATAATGTGTCATTCAGTTAGAGAGAAAGCATAAAAGATTTTATCAAACTGAGTGTTTAAAGGAAAATCAGATCTTTTTTTTTTTTCAAAACAATCACTGTTCAATATATTGAATATTAGGGATAACCCAAGATGATTTGAATGATTATGCAATATTTTAATTGATCAGTAGAGACCACATTAAGACTGATCTAAAGCAACCTGTCATAAAAGTATTATTAATCTATTCACAAACAAGGTAAGTGGAGAACATTTTACAACATTAATAATTTGATTAAACATTTACAGTATCAAACTACAAAAACCATTGTCATCTGACTTTAAGCTTACCAATATATTGTTTTGTATTCCAGTCTCTATAAAGTTTCTCTGGGGAAACTGTTGTGAAAAGCACTATTATAAAAATAAACTGAATATAACTGAAGTAGAAAGTAGATACTAAAACAACATATGTATTAGTTATTATTATGTAATTTATATTATGTATTATTATGTATCTTGCCTTTATCAAAAATAGTTTTAAGAAAAGAATATTTTATAGTTTTTTTTCTGGGCATCATCAAGAATTGCGTTCAGTTTCGTTGTACGTGTAAAATAACAATAAAGACTTTTCTATTCTATTCTATTCTGTATTCTATATCAATGATTTACATGAAATTAACAGTGGTGACTGTATGTGGTCTGTATGTAGTGTGCATGTTCTGCATCATAAAAGCATCATAAAAGATAAACCACATGGATTAAGGATGTGGATATCTAGAACATATTCGTTTTGCCAAATGTTCCTGGAACAAAACAGGGTGTCTGGGTCTTTAAATGTCTACACCACTCAAATGTATGTGGTGCTTTGAAAAGATGATTTACTAATAGTAAGTGCAGAGTTCAAACATGTTACCCATTCTATATATTTATTTATTTAATGTGTAATAGGGATGTAACTCAACTCACTATGCGATGCGACTCACAATACTGGTTTCACGATACGATTTTCTCAAGATTTTATTTTTTATTTTTTACAAAATGTGATTTAAGACAAATATAAATGAAAAAGTGTATTAATATTCTTTTTATATCTTTTGCTATGAAAACACTGATTCACTTTGTGATCTCCTTGGCTCTCACACTCGTCGTTGCGCGTGGGTCTGCACATCAGCCAGGTCAGTGTGGTTTGGCCCAACACTATCGGTGTACGTGCAGATGGAGCTGAATGGAGCTTCTCACTGTGCTGACGGTTTATATGCTGCATCATGTCTGTGGTGCTGTTAGTGCACATTACCCTCTGCATGTCTGTGGTGCTGTTAGTGTACATTACCCTCTGCATGTCTGTGGTGCTGTTAGTGCACATTACCCTCTGCATGTCTGTGGTGCTGTTAGTGCACATT
>JABJVR010003932.1:0-15329 GCA_025773905.1 Chitala chitala
CACGCACACAGACCCAAGGCGGGAATTGAACCCCAGGCCTGGAGGTGCGCAGCGACAGTGCTAACCACCACGCCACCCATGATTATACGTATAAATTATTATTTAAAAAAATACAAACCAAAGTATTATCCAGTATAAAACTCCAGTATTAAATAATATATGCTCTGTGACTACATCTATCTCAGCTGTGAAATGTTCTGCATTACTGTGGAGTTGATTTAAACAGAACAACACCTCCTCCTGCTGGTGAAGTGTTATACAACAACTGGATTTTTAAAAGGTACAGTGTTGTATGGTAATTACGTCAACAAAGTGCCAGCGAGGGAACAAGTGTAGATAACTTTTTAAGGATCTCCACTTTTTGGACCGTGAAGTAGGACCTTCACCTCAATGTATCTGTCCAGTCCTGCTACAGTAATGTCTCACACACACCTTAAGTGTATGTGTGTGTGTGTGTGTGTGTGTGTGTGTGTGTCTTTGTGTGCACACACTCTTGCTGCTCGCTGAACCCCTGCTGTCCTATTGTCAGCATAGGAAAGGGTGTGTGCCCCTGTCTGATAGCAGGATTAATGCAGTCTGTCAGCCACAGCAGAGCTTCTTGCCAGCTTTGTGCCCACGTCTATGAGTTATGGCCTCAGAGGTCATCGCAACAAAAGGATTCCGCTGTATTCTACTTTTCTCCATTTTCGTTTTTAAGTTAGGCTATCAGTTAATTTTAGCCTCGTGCTGTTGGACAACTGAGGTAGAGGACAGAAGTTCGACTGGAACACGTAACACAATATTTACAATACCACAATGGAACAAAAATATTCCACTTTGGCTAGTCCCTACTTTAAAAACATGTCTCCTATGATGTTTGAACTATGAGAGAACTTTGTAGGTCGTGTAAACCACTACCGGTGACATGGTTAACACTGTTAAACAAAGTCCAGTGCCTGTGTGAACCTTAGGTGCCAGTAAAAAGTCTGCTTGTTCTACAGTGGACTGTCATTTCAATCTGTGACTTATGATTAATGTGGTTTCTCTGCACCTGTTTTCTGACCTGAAAAGAGGGACACCTGCTCATTCAAGCAGGAATGGTTTTATTTTACCTTTTAAAGATTTTCCTGTCAGATACCAGGATGCTCATTATGATTTACAGCATTTCACCAGAAATTCCTTAATGTTACGCAGTGTACATCCTGGTAATTATTAATTGTCCAGAATAATATTGACACAGTTTCTTTGTTTCCTCATAATATCTGAGGGCTTTTACACAATGGAGGCTTTGAATCTGTCTAAGATGATCTTTACGTTAAAGCCTTAAAGAGATAGCAATAAGCCTTCTTGTGACTTTGAAACGTGTTTTTTTTTCCATGAAAATGAACCACTGCTTTTTCCCTACATGCATTGCTTCTTTCTGCCACCTGCTGCAATCTGCTGCTCAGCTTGTTAGAAATAAAATGGCCCATCAACTTGTGCATGAAGCCTTTATGAAAGCACGTAAGCCTGTCCTTTAACTTAAGGCTCTCAGTGCCCCCAACCAGATCTTCAAATGGGGCATGATGCTCAGTTGTGAAGAAGGACATCAATCTTCTCAAGTGATGAAGGCACAGAAGGGGTTTTTCACTGCAGCCTGCTTTTGTGACCAGCCCCTTCCTCCTGTCCTCCTCATGGCACTACACTGCACCCCACCCTGCCCTATACTGTGTGATGATGATGATGATGAAGGCGTGGGCCCTTCCTCCCCAGCACCCAAAGTCAAGCTCCAAATGCTTCCGTCCATTGAGGTGCTGGCCCTGCAGTGGGCAGGACCGCACCTTTTGACAGATTGTCCTCTTCCTCGGTAATCTCTGCTGGGCCTACAGCATTTGATTGGGGTCCAAGGGTTTGCAGCATGCACAGAACACCAGCCAAGCAAGGCCTACAAGGGATGGCCAGAGGGCTGGGGTGTTGAAGATTCCCACAGGATGCTAATAAATCAAAGAGATGGGAAACAGAAGATGAACTGTTTGGTTCTTGAGGAGTGAACTTCATAATTTTCTGTAGAGGAAACACAATCGATGCAGCTAATGTGACATTTTTTAAATTAATTAATTGATCAGTGGTGGAGAATATTTTCTTGCAATCCTGGTAAGTTTGTGTAAATAAAATGCATATCTGTATACATTTTGAAATTACATTTAACAACTGCCACCAACTGCAAATATATCCATATATCTGCATTTATTCAAACATGTTTTATATACGCGCAGGTTTCAGGAATTCTTTCACTGCACATACTTTGTTTTGTGACTGAATAATTGCAGGAGTTTCAGATTTCAAACATATTTTGAATTTACCATTTTAGTACTATGATCATGAAAATATTGTACTGTGACTGAAGTTAATTTTTTTTGGTCTTACTCATAAAAAATCTCAAATGAAAAAATGTCCTGAGGACTGTGGGTGTTAGGGCGGCAATTCTGCTTAAAGTGTACATGGATGTGTCTGTAATCTAACAGTTTGTCAGGAGTTGTACAACCCCCAACTCCCTCCAACATAAGCCAGTAGTGCTATGATTCAGAGAAACACACTGATGTGTTACACATGAATGCCTCCCCCATGCACAGGGGAAGGGGTAGGTGAGGTGGACACCCCCTGGGGAAACAGAGAGCTCAAGCGCACTGCTAACTTCCTGGCAGGCCAGGGCTTGCTTTGCCTAGCATGCTGTGAAATTATAGTGATGGAAAAATGTACCAAGAAACCCACAAGAAGTGCTTCAGCTTCAACAGGCTGAAAAAAAAAAATCAGACGTTCAGTTTGACAAACAGGCCCAGCTTCACAGGAGAGAAAACACATCTTGAGCTCCATGACTGAAAAACAACATGGACACTTGGTTTCTGCAGACTGAATGTAAAACAAACACCCTTGCTTCATAAGAGTGAAAAACACATATTCAGCTTCAACTGACTGAAAAACAGCACCAACACTACCAGATTCAGAAAAGTAAAAAAAAAAAAAAAAAAAACACCAACACCTCCATCTTCAGCAGGTGAAAAAAAACATCACCAGACAGGGAAAATAGCACAAACAACCTCACCTTCAGGCATCAGCTTCAAGACATTACAAACAACGGTGTCAATTTCAGGTGACGGGAAACTCTGGCATATTTTTGCTGCCCTTTGAATATCAGCTGTCACATGTCACATGCTGAGAGCTACACAAAGACAGCTGCAGGATTAAAGTGAAACAAACATGGGTTTTAGGTTTGCATAAAGAAATTAATAATATGCATTGGGGTTCATTGATGAGCATCTGTGAAAGGATGATAAGCTTCACAATAACATCTAATACTCTGTAACAGATAAATATTTGAAAATGAAAAAATAAGTAAATAATTCAGTTATTTTTATAAAGCATGGGTTACCTGTACCACCATTATTTTGTCATTCAATTCTCAATTTAGTGCACAGGCAGGATGTCAAAGACCCTCTTAACAATGTCATACTTCACTGTCTTTAAATCGTTTCAGGAAATGTTCAGAAAATAGCTGACACTGTTTAGACCAGGAAGCAGCATCACAGGACACTGGTGAACTCCTGGGCCTGAAGCGTGCTGGTTAATTGGGGCAGTGTTAACCCCAGTTTGGCCTTAGCTTCGGAGGTGACTGTGATGACGGCTCGTCTGCCTACCGAAGTGAGGGCGGGACAAGCTGACATTCCTTCCATTCTAACCACACGTGCAATAGATTCACACCACAGCCAAATTCTACTGGCCAGCACTCAGCCCCCATGTTGCACAATAACATTCCACAGACACGAATAATGAACAACTTGAATTACACTATGCGGTTTCATGTACAGAACATTCTATGAGCTATTACATAGTTACTGGGAACTGAACAGGTTTTAGAAGTATGAGACATTCCTTCTAAAGGATGTATACCGTTTTGGCACCATTTCAGGGCTGCTGCCACGGTGATTTAAAGCAGCATTGTTTTCTTGAGAATACAGTCTAATGGAGGGCTAAACCGAATGCTGTTTTTCCAGAGGGCACTATTATTCTGTTACAACTCCCTCTGAATTATACAGCTGTAAATGTGTGTAATTGTCTTTTTATGGTCTATGAGGTATTATTTATTTAGTAGTAAAGTGTTCATATTGTCAATGAAATCTATCACTGTCTCCATTATCAATAGATACTGGTTTAATGACCCCACAGAGCTATGAACAAGTTTGACAATACTGCAAAGCACCAGATTTTTGTGTGGAATTAAAGACATTGTTTTATATTTAAGTCAGTCTAGTGTATAGATTTGAGCACATTTTATCAGCAGGCTGTAATGATTTACTGGGTGTGGGTCACTACCTGTGCTGCTTTATCCTCTTGCACAAGTCTGTAAGAGTTCAACCCTTTATATCTTATGGGGGTCAGTGAGCAAGTGTGAATGCATGCATTGGTGGGTGCATGTATGTGTGCGTGCGTGCGTGTGTGTGTGCACGTGCACGTGTGCGCATATGGAAGGGGAGGATGGGGGCTCTACCTGTGGAGGTAGAGGCACAAGAATTTGCCCATGAGGGAAACAGATCAGGTACACGAGTGAGCCTGTTGTGTGGAGAAAACCTGGCTTGCCCACTTCCTGTCTGTGGTTTTCAGGGTAACATCTACAGCAATAGGTATCCCTTGGTTGAGGACGGGTGGAGGGCCTTAGGTAATGAAAGCTTTTTCTATTTATTGGACAGGTAATTTACAGCATTCTGATTTTTAATTGTATTGATACCTGTGACACTAAACACTTCCTCTTTTTTGCCCATTTGACAGCTTACTGGAGAGCTGTCATGTATTAGTGCAGTAAGCAGAAGTGTCAACATATAGATCCATCTGATTTCCCTAAATTCCACATGAACAGGACTGTTAACATCTACACAAAGAAGTCAGATGGTTCACTGAGGATAGAAAGGAAAATGTGCAGCAATGCTACCAGATATTTTTCATCTCTGCTGGAACAGGCAAAAGCTCAGTGGGAACCCACCTTCCACTCTGTGTTTCTGATTGTGAAATACTACTGAGTGCCACAGCAAAGAGAGGCCCTGTCACCACAGGCCACTGTCCTCTTGCAATCTCAGGTTCAGTCCAGCAGAGGGCCTGAGAGGTCAGCCTGTTCTGGGAGAGGCTTTAACAGGTACGTCTGGTGATGAAATGTGACAGATCACAAACCTCATAACTGCACTCACCTGTAAATTTCCTTTCTCATCTGCTGACAGTCTAAATGTACCTACACCATCTCACCAAATTTCTTTCAAAGGTGATTTGAGCATTATTTAATTATGTGTTGTAAGAGGAATAAATGCAAAAAACAGTGATGTAATAGTGAATTATTCTTTGCTGTTTGCAAAAATCCTATTCAAATGCAATTACTACAATATGTCAAATAAGCTTCTAATTCTATGGTTACATCCAGATAGTTTTGAATTGTATAACATTTACAACAGTGTATACAACATTTACTATAACACTTGTTTTGGTTTTTTTGCATCACACATATACATTTCACGTCAGTACGGATGTCAAATTCACTTTACAAACACATATCTGAGATGCACTGAATGCACAGGACAAAACTAGCCCAAAGAGAGTCAGGTAGTCTGTGTTAGTGTGTAGCTACTGTATGGGTAAATAATGGATGGGAACAAAAACAGCGAAGGACAGCAAAAAGGGTCCAAGTGTCACTGTAACACTTTAGCAAACATCGGTAGTCACCAGTACAGAGTTTTAACAGGGAGACAAAAGCGTCCTGTTATGTTTCTGTCACCTTAACCTAGAAGTGGTTTCATTATTGAGCATAAATGTGACCGCTGGCCTTTATTTGTCTCACTCCTCTTTGGACTCCTAAGGTGCAGTTAAGTATACAGGGTTTAAAGGGTGCTTTTGGTTTCAATTTCTCTCTCTCTCTCTCTCTCTCTCTCTCAATCTTTCTCCCTCTCTCCCTCTCTCTCTCTCTCTCTCTCTCTCTCTGTCCTCTCCTCTCTCCTCTCTCTCTCCTCTCTCTTCTCTCCCTCTCTCCTCTCTCTCTATCTCTCTCTCTCTCTTTCGCTCTCTCTCTCTCTGACAATCTAGTCTTATACATTTGTACCTAAAAGACAAAAAATACTTAAGTTTTGGTTAAAATGAGGCACTCAGTTGATTCTTCATCTTTCCCCACAGAACTTCTATGACCAATTACTATGTAAGAATAAAAAGAAATTATTTAATTTCATTTGCTGGTCTCTGAGCATCCAACAGAGAGTTCCTCCTATCGGCAGTTTCTTCTGAGCAACCTGGCATTCCCTCTTGGCATCGCAGTATCAACCAGAGACACGTAAACCTCAGCCGAGGTGATTAACTGATCAAAATCACCCGTTCCTGTGTTACAGCACAATGTGACAGGCACATTCTGAATTGGTTCTGCAGCTGCAAGGCTTCTCAGTGTGTGATTGGAACCCAGTTATTAAATCTCCTCTGGGCACAGCAGTACCTTGTGTGCTCTTCTCAAGTATGGCAGCTAGGCAAGAACACGCAAGTGGTTTGTTTGTGTTTACCCCTGCAGCTGTTTCTTAAGGCAGAACAGTTACCATTATGGCAGCCATTTTTTAAAGCTGTTTGAATGGGTTTTAATTTGTTGTTTGCTAATTATTGTGCTGTTCATCAGGTCTGCAGCCTAAGTACGTTGTGGCCCCCTTTTTGAAGCATGGCATACAGGTAAATGTTTTTATCACTAATCTGAAAACTGCAATGAATTGTTGTGTTGGTATTTGGGGACAAGACCAGTGGCTACACAGAATAATAATAATCAGCCTTTTATTGTCATTGTGTAGATATACATGTTACACATACATGTCACAACTAAATTTGGTCTGCATTTAACCTAATCTTCTGAGGACACACCTGGCAGCTGGGCCAGGATTCAAGGTGGGAGGCTTCTGCATCCCAGCCTAAAACTCATTGAGCCACCAGGACAACAATAGAGTTTTATGTTGCTGAAGGCTTCCTGCAACAGTGGCTCACATAAGGAAACCAGTGGAAAGAGACAAGCCACTTCTGGCCTCCCTTCTGGAGGGGAAGGTCTGCTAAGGCGTGCGGTGCGGCCAGCCTGCAAATAGCGATTGCTGTGCATAGACACATCTTATAACAATAAACAGGACTTAAATAGCCTTTTGTATTAGTGCCAGTGGTCGAACAGCGCCTCCGTATTAAATGGCGCTACTTTCGCTGGTACTGAAATTTCTAGCGTGTCGGTGTCTAAATCAAAAGGTGTTTTGTGATCAACTGGTGTCGGTACAGCAACATTGGTATAATTTATATAAGATCCTTCAAATAAATCATAACAAATTTGAGTTTTAAAGCGATTTGATTTGGATGGTAGTTCGGTGGGTGGTACTTTCTGATTCAATGGCATGTACGGCCGTGAAAACTGGCAGAATCCTGGAAATGATAAATCTGAGCCTGATATATCTGTATAAGGTCATTAGCACGCACCTATCCTTACAGGGCTTGCTCACCCGGTCATAAGAGATCGCCCGCAGACTCAGTGCAGTCCTACTTAACAAAGCCACACTTGTAATTGTAAAAAGAATTCCACATGGGGGACAAAGGAAAATAAAACCTTTCAGGGTAAGTGTCTCTTGCCTCGTAGCTGTGGCACATCATAAAGTGGAAGGAATTGTGGCGTATGAATACTTAAGCTATTGGACTGTAGCAGCTCGGATCATAAGTGGCTATTGACCCCCCTCCCCTCCTTATTCATTCACTGAACTCCGCAACCCACACTAAGCAACAGATAAGGATCTGTTCTACGAGCTTGACGTCTGGGTCGTGTAGTGGGCGTAGATGTGTGTGACGTACCTGTGCTATTCATGTCAGCTCAGCCGCAACACGCGGTTATTTGTTTGTCTGCCGTAGTCAGCTCGTTCAAGACGCGGGCAAGTCCGGTCGTTAAACATTCAGTAAGCATTCAGTAGTACACGTTGGCGTTTTGCTGATTTTTCACTCATTTCTTTTCCATTACAACATACCCAGTCTCGGGAATGACCCGATTTCTGCAGATGGCGTGGAAATCCCTCCGTCCTAGTCTGAAAAATCGTTCCAAGTGTTATCAGACGAGGATGAAAGCGGCTGTGCTCCGCTGTCGAACTGCAAGTTCAAGCCCCGACGTGAGTCTAAAGTGGAGATCAGGTTATCAGAGACAATCTTCAGCAGATGGCTCTTAAACCATCAAGATGCAGCAGCTTTTAACTGATATTATTTTGAAAGCGATATTTCATCACAATGATATCTGTGCCTAAAATCAAAAGCTTGAAAGTCGTCAGTTACGAAGGCAGATTTTAATAGCATATCACATTTTGAAATGATGCTTAAAAGATGTGGTGGACGCAGGCTGTTTGAAGGGCAAGGTAAAATAAATAAATTAATTAAATTAAAATGGTGCCTATTCCATGTTGTACAACTCTTGCCTGTGGTAGTAGAAGGGTACACTATGGATGGCAAAATTCCCCAGTTTACATAACTTTATTTTATTATATGGGCACTCCCCTTTGGTGGGTTGGCACCCTGCCCAGGGTGTCCCCAGCCCCACGCCCTGTGCTTCCTGGGATGGACTGCAGGCTTCCCGCAACATTGAATTGGATTAATATAGCGAATGGATGGATGCATAACAGCACTTCCTGGAGGACACCTCATGAGTTGTTTTCCACCAGAAAGACACCCATAGAACACCGTAAAGGGCATTTTATTCAGCACTACTTCACATGTTCTCCACTGGAGGGGCATCCATTAGGACAGTTTCCCACATTCTCACACACAGACAGCCACACTGTACAGCACCACTTCACATTGTAACCACTGGAGGGGCACCTATTGGGGCACTTTATCATGCTCTCTCACCACTTAGGAGTACCCATTACAGCATTGCATCTCATTTTCTGTACAGAGAGGGCACCCATTGGGACAATTATGTAGGTGTGGCATAGAGGGCAGTTCATAATGGTACCATTTTCCATTGGAAGGGTACCCATAGAAACCAGTTAGACCATTATAAGGACACCTAATAGGGCACTGTATCACATTTTCTTCACTGGAAGGGCACTCGTTAAGACACTTCCATCACATTTTCTTGCTCTATAGGGCACATCATCATCCTGTCTCACATAAAAGGGGCACCCAAGACAGCAAGTACCTGCATTTTCGCCACTCTGGAGGGCACTTTAGTAACATTTTTTCAACCATGGAGGCACCAGGGCAGTGGTTGCTACCCTGCACTCCCCCCCCCAGTCCACCAGTTCTTAAAAAATTTTTCATCTTCTCATTGCGTTTTGTTTTGACATATAATGAGTTAGGAAAACGAAATGATAATGGTAGCATTATTTACAGATTTAACAGTGGATGTTGTACTTTCAGATCCGTTAGATTATAATCTAACATTGCTTTCTCTTACTGCATTTTTAAGTGAATTTTGAGGCATTTATCTGTATTTACTGAAAGAAGCCTGCATTATAGTTTTTTTTTTTTTCTTTTTTCCCTAAGACGCATTAAAGTATTTACGGTACATTCTGCCCTTTGGCTGTAAAATGTATAACATTGCAAATCAGCCACCTGTCTACCTGACATGAGTTGTTATTTTTCTTTGCTACCTGAGGCTGTTAGCAGTAATTATGCCCCTTTGTTCTTCAGAGCCCTACTTTGAAACATTGTAACTTGATTGCATTTAATTGTACATCAAAAGGATATGTGTATTAAGTTATGACACTAGCTGACTCAAGGCAGAGTTTCTACATGTTCAAATGAAGCATGCGTCATACAGACGCTCACCATTTTACTTCTAAAATAAACCTTAAATTTTGAAAACTTCTTAATGAAAGCAAATATAAGCTGGGGGTATCATAATTTAGTGTGCAGTCAATGTATATAAAAATAAATTTAAGCCTGTATAAAACTGTAAAGGGTGTGCAAATAATTAGTGTTTAATGACATTTGGGTTTACAGCTTACCTTTAGGCTTAATCATTTCTAATTACTTGTATTATTGCAATATTTTGTGACCGTTCTCAAATATTTTGTCATTTTTTTTGTAACAGTTTAAGATTGAACCATAATGTGTTCACACATAAGTTACCCTGAGAAAAGGTACAAACCTGTGTCTACTTTATAAGAGGATGTCTACCTGGGAGGTACATCCTATAAATGTTAGTGTTTCAGGGTGCATCTACATTCCAGAAGCAATGCTTCATTCATCCTCTGCGATACAAAAATCCTGTGTGAAAAGTGGGCAGCATGTTGAGAAATCGGTAGGTGTTCCTGTCATGTGCAGATGAGTCCTAAAGGTATTAGCCTCCTGTGTGCTGCATATTGATCTCATTAAGCTTTTATTTCATTACAAATTTGGGTTACTACTAATTATTGGGGTCATTATAACTGGTAAGGAGTTTGCACTGATATAATAATAATAATAATCATCATCATCATAAATAATTCATTTGTTTAAGATTACAGAAGATGTAAAAAAAACTTTATTTAGGAAAATTAACTTTAACAGGTACAGAACATCACACAAACAGTATATGCTCTAGCATTTGGTCATCTCACAGAAATAACTATCCTTTCTGTTCGCCTACTTTTCACTAGTGAATTTAGTATAGTCATATAGTCATTTCCCACCTGAACACATTGGCGAATCCAGTTTTTAAATTGTGACTGAGCGCTGTAATTGCAGTGAAAGATCAGACAAAGTCCCTTCACATTCCAGGGACAGAACCTGTGGAAACTTCTGTAGCGTAACCAGCGCCGGAAGATGTGTATCTAGCCCTGAATCCTGAGAACACCTCATTACACTCAAAGAAAGACTTCTGAGATTGGTACTACTTTAAGTGCTAACACGGTCAGATAGGGACAGTGTTTAGCCAACTGCTTTGATATGCAAGGAATGAACTCTTATTTATGTTTGAAGACCTGGTGTGAACGTCTTGTGACTGTCTTCCTCAGACTGTGCTTTGAAGTCAGAGTGAAGAGAAAGTGAAAAAGGAGGGCGTCTTGCCACATTTGCGCCATTTTTCAGTGTTTCTTTGTTTAGGTTTTGCAAGGATTGCAGAATGAAATGTGCTATTCATTTCATATTGACTGCACTCAACTAGCGATTTTGACTTACTTCAGGAAATGGTAGTGCCAGTCATCAGACATTATGAGCGTTTTGCAGAGCCAATAGTGAAGAGAAAAACACCGACCGCCTCCGGTGGATGTCCACTACTAGTGTGTCGCCAGGCTCCACAATGACAGCTATAGATCTGTGGCTCGTTTTCCCACAGTGCCACCCCTAAGTGGTGGAACAGCTCGTGTCTGCACATCTCTTGAGCAATCACTCAGATCTCAGCTGGAGCGAGCGACCAGTAAGCATGGCGCCTTCCTTCAGGCACAGCTTGCTGTGTGGAGACCATCAGATTAGGTGTTCGTGTTTTGATTAAACTACAAGCTGAGATTTCACTGTGTTTCTGTTTACATTGAACTTATCAGCTGCGATTGGAACTGTTTTGTGGGTGATATGCATTGGTGGCCTAGCGTTACCATGCCATGTGAATGCGTGGATACAAATGTGGTTTTTTTTTCCCACATTAACACTGTGATTAAACTGGCAAGTTCTATTATGGAAGTTTTCAGACATGTATTAGAGATTCACTTCTGCTGATACTTTTCCCTGCATGACATATTTCTTGATAAATGGTCTGCAGCTTTCTGTTCAGTGTTTTGGGATATGTGTTGCTTTGTTCTATAATTTCCTCTAGAATTCTGTTGCTTTGAGGTGGGTTGAAGTATTTCTTTCACCATCTCTTTGTTAGCTAAGGCTTACAAATTATCTGTTGATTTAAAATTGGTATTATCTTATGGTTCAAAGTGTTTTTACAGTTGTGCATCAGTTTTTGTTAATCTGTAGTTCTGTTCAACTCACGTTGCTTTATAGTTACCTTCTCAACATGTTGGCCTCAAAATGCTCAATACAGATTTACATACAAGAACATTATAGTGGCTATTAAAAATGTAATTTTATTAACTTAACTAATCACTAAGCAATCACAGAAATGAAGTTTCATTAACTTCAAATCTGAGGTAAATACTGGTGACTAACTACTATTTAAGCAATTAAACCACACATATGGGGAAATTCTTCTAGAAATAGTTGTGATTTGAAGTTATCGCTTATATTCACTTAACATTTCTTTTTGTGGTCTTGGGTTCATTTTCCTCACTGGAAGCAAATGAGCACCACAGAAATCACAAGTGTGCCAGCAAAACTCTATGCAGCTCTTTTGGAATAAGATTTAGTCAAACACTAAATCCTGTCCAGTTGACATAACAGCGTTTGATGTGAGTAAACACCATCCATTTTTGTTGGTACATGTGTGCTTGGAACATCCCGTTTTTTGTCCTTAAAGGCATGCTCTAAATGTCCCTGAAGTTCATACAAATACCGTCATTCAAACATAAAACCGCATCTGAAGATGCGAGATTTCTGAGGAGTCTCTTGTTTTTCTAAAGTTCCTTGGGTGGAGGGAACATGGAGGGCTTTGTGGAGAAACAGAGAGCACGTGATTGAGGAGAACCTAACCCTGGGATAAAGGCCCACTTACTCTCCACTTATGGTGCTCAGCAGAGCACTGGCAGTCTTTGTGTGTTAGTCCCACACCTATTTCCATACAATGCAAACACTCAGGTGCCGTGAGCTCCAGGAATACACTTGTCAAAGAAGGAGGCCACCTGTCACCAAGCTTCCATTACACCATCCCCTCCTCGGGCTTGCTTACTTCATAAGGATCAACTTGATTCCCAGCTGCTGTGCACATTGCTCATGTGAATCCATCAGAGGCAAAGCTGCCATTTACCCCTAAGCAAAGTGGCCACCATGACCAGATCCTGTGTTTCTATCCGTTATTACATGGTATCCATTATTACCTACTGCTCAGGGCTTAGAACTATATTAATCGCATTAACGTTACACGGCAATTACGGGTTTCTGAAGCACAAAATGGCAAGTATACACTTTAGTCTGAAGTGTGCAATTTAGCCATCTGCAGTACAATAAGACATCAGTCCCTTAGGCCTGTGGAAACAAGACATGGGCTTAACTGTCAGAGACGAACACATACATCTCAGACAGCCAAAAAAGGGTAGTAAGGGAGGGCATATAAAACCAGCTTGTTATGGGCCAATCAGAACCAGGCACAATCACCTCCATAGCCGGTGCTTTTTTCTTGACAGCCCTCAGCATTAGCGGCATTCTGTAGACCCCCACCCCATACAAAAAGAAAAACTCTGTTGTTGCAACCCTGAGTAACAAATCAGTGCTGGTATGTGCACTGTCTGCGCCGTAAATGGATTAGGGGTCATAAATTCTCCGGAGCTGAGCGGTGGGCAGAGTTTCATAATGATGAAGAGTCAGGGCTTGTCCTGGGAGAAATAATGTCACTGAGGTAATGAGCTGACTCCAAGGATTTGTTATTACAAAAGGCATTTTTCCTCCTGGAGCCGGAATCTCCATCGGATTTCAGACTGTGCCGCAACACGTTGGTGCGATTGACATATCTCAGTGGAAAATTATCAGAGGAAGGCGTGGTTAGCTATTAAGATTTACAACATACTTAAAAAAAAATTTCAAAGAACATGTATACACATACACACATAGGCTGGCATTATAACTACTGAAAGTAGATGAGAATCAGACCACAGTTTACTGCATCTGAACAGCAGCGGGGCATAGTGGAACCCGATTACTCAGGACCCGAGAACAGGAAAGAACCTCCAGCAGAGGGGGTGCAAGGGAGGCCTCCAAGAGTGCAGATGTACAGGGCCCAGAATTTGATGCTTAGGCCCTACTGAGCAAAAAAAGATTCCTACTAATATAGCAGGTTAAATAATGCAAGCGTCACCTTGAGCAGGAATAGGGATGTTATGTGCAGGGGTGTCAGCAATGATACAGCAGTGTGAACGCCATGGTGACAGCATCTGTTAGATGTTCAAAGGCACACCTGCAGCACTGCCATCAGTTTCAAAACTGAGAGAACTGAGAATGAGATTGACTGAGAGGCTTTAACCCTGCAGTCGAAGCAGGTAAGTGAAAGTAAGGTAAGTGAAGACCAAGTAAGCCGTGCCTTTACGACATCCCTTGGAAATAGCAGCAGGTCAGTCTGTCACCCTGTTGGAGACCAAATACATACAGCACATTTTATCTGATTCAGAACATGAACAGTGATGGATTCTGTTAAGGTACCTCATCCTCTGACTTTTAAGCAGACAGAGACATAAAGTGGATTATTCTGTGGTTGAACTGAACCCTTTTATCTTAGAGAAGAAAAAAAAAACATTGTTCAAACCTGCTTACATTATCTTGGCTCTTGCCACACAGCTCTGAGATGAGATAATGACAGGAGATTCCCAAATTAAGGTCTTACATTTGACATGTAAGCCAACACAAAGCCTCTTCTCAGTTTGTTCTGCAGTAAGCCCACACCGAGCACAGAACCAGCACAACAAGAAGCTCCTTTGTGC
Source organism: Chitala chitala (assembly GCA_025773905.1). Lineage (NCBI taxonomy): Eukaryota > Metazoa > Chordata > Actinopteri > Osteoglossiformes > Notopteridae > Chitala > Chitala chitala. The sequence continues at coordinate 14,526 of JABJVR010003932.1, forward strand.
GAGACGCGGCCTTCGCTGCAATCGTCAGCGAGCGCTCCATAGGGGCGCGTCCCAGCTGACGGTGGGCCTCGCTTCCGTGAGGAAACCTGACCTCCCCTCAAACACCTCCTTATCTCGCCATCTCGCCGTGTTTTCTCCCGCACGGCGGCGGGACAAAAATTCACTTTCTCAACCTGCATGTCTTCTTCCAACCCCCTGCCCCCCCCCCCCACAGGCTCCCCATACCAGGCACTCCAGCATCCCCATAATCAAAGCTCAAAGCGCTAATCGCAGCTAGAAGCAGAGAACTTGTTTGATGCAGTTTGCAGCCACCATGAATTACAATATAGTTAAAGAACCTCAGAGCCTTCAGTAGTGGGTAGATCACATGAAGGGTGAGATTATCTGAGTGCTAATTAATAGAAAATAAGTGCCTTAATATCCCCACAAATTAATGGGAGTTAATTTCCATAATTGTCTCAGGCCACAGAGACAGCATAGCAGGAATGTAAGCCTACAATAGACAGATGTAATGCTGGTTGGTTCCTGCTTTACCACTGGTGTGTTGTCATCCAGTTGCCAAGACATACCAGAAAAATGAATTTGACTCAGCACAGCAAATGCACAGTGCTGCAGAAGACATGTAAAGACACGTGACCCATAAGACAATGGATGCATTTAAATTTTACTATTGGCCTTTGAGTAACAGTCATGCAACACTATAAACAATGTTGCATGACTGTAACTCAACAGCCCTGTGGTGGGTTGGCGCCCCGCCCTGGGTGTCCCCTGCCCTGCGCCCTATGTGCTCTGGGATGGGCTCCA
>JABJVR010003933.1:0-15327 GCA_025773905.1 Chitala chitala
CACAGTCCAAAGACATGCAGGTTAGGTTGATTGGTGTGTCCAAATTGCCCGTAGTGTGTGTGTGCGCCCTGTGGTGGATTGGCCCCCTGCCCTGCGCCCTATGTGCTCTGAGATGGGCTCCAGGTTTCCCCTCACCAGGAATAAGCGGTTAAGATAATGGATGGATGTATTACATAACATGTCATCTTCAACCGACCGGTCGTAACTCGATTTGGTCGTAAGTCGGGCTATGCAAAAAATACCGTACATATTAAACTGTGAACAGTAATGATAATCGCTGACATCGTCAGCTGTGTTCGTCAGGTTTTAGTCAGACACTGTACAGTATACTAAAGTACATTTAGTTTAATAATGCAAAATAATTGCAAAAGCACTGCATACAGTATTATAGTACAATTGCGGCGGGGGGAAAAAAACATGGTATGGCATCTCACAGTTCCAACTTAACTCTGAGTTTGTACCTTGGAATTGTCAATTTATATGTAGAAGTGCAGTGGTGTATAGGCCACATGCAAGTGGATGGATTTACCCACATAAAATGTTTTCTAAGGAGTTCTAAGATTGAAAAGTAAAGAGTGAGTGATTATTTTGTAAGAAATGAAAATACGTATTGAAAATAAAAATTTCAGTTTATTAGTCTTGTACTGGTCACCTTTTACTCACTTATACATGAAGCAACAGGTGAAAGCGTGAATATGTACTCTCAATGGGACAGAAAGAACAGCATACCTGCCTACCAAGACACCGCTACACCACTGATATGCAGTATATCTTGAACAGTATGTATATCTTACTCATTTTATAAGTTTTTTGAAGGACATGTAGCCTATGTACTGTAACACTTGCTGGCACAGAACTGTCCAGTCACTGTACTTGTTCACGAGTCCAAAGCTATATGGTATACAAGTGAAATAGCTACTGGTAGGAGCCACCTAGCACAAACTGACAAAGCATCCACAAATGGACTAATTAACCTACTGTTTTTTTACCATATTAAATATGGGCAAAGCTATCCAAGTAGCATCATGTAGAATTTATGGAGATTGTAACACCCCTGCTTGTCATGACCCTTGTGTACCCTAGATGTCACCCTTTCTCCTGCCCCTTTGTACTGAGTCATTGTTGGTTCCTCGTTGTCTCTGTTAGTACTTTGTCTTGTTATCATTTGCCAGCCTCGTCTTGTTTTACCCTGCCTGTTTGCCTATATTTACCTCCCTGCTCTTGTTAGCCTTTTGCTGGTTGTTGAATGAATGTAGGTGTATGTGCATTTGTAAAACTTAGTCTTGTTAATTCCCAACATTGGTTGTTCCTGTTATCTGTAGTTTGGTTTTCCCTGTTTGTATTTTGCCATTGTTAAACCCCAGTTCCTTTGTTAGTTATCAGGTTTGCTCTTCATTAAAACTCCCTTTTTTGCACATTCAGCCTCGCCTCTCTCTCTGGCACAAACATTATAGAGATACTGTATCAGCAGAGAGCTGCAATATACCTCAGTATATTCTTTTGCTAAACCTGACATTGATATTCAGAGCTTTTAATGAAGCCCATATTCATGCAAATTCAAAATGGTATACACAATGTTAAGTTGCACCTGCAAGATGGTACACTCAAAAATATCTCAAAAATAAAAGAATAAAGAATCTGAAAGAATGTTTTCATGTTGCAATCCCCTTAAAATTTGCCTGCCACTCAATACCAAAGTCTCTAGATCTGCCCCTGGTAATGAGTTTCCAGACAAGGACACTCATCACCTCTAACTATGAGAATACAGCCGGCTTTAAAAGACCTTTACTTTACTGTATTCCAAACAATTATGAAACGCTTGTAGCACTGAGAAGATGTATTCCAATCTTAAACTCACAGTATGTATTCATGCCTTTGATGAAGTAAACTTCACTCATACTGTACTGTGAATTAGCACCAAAGTAACCTACTTCACATTTCTCTTTCTACAGATCCCTCTACTACAGATACTCCAGACTCTGGTCCCCATCTTTATCCTGTCCTTTAAACAAAAACAAAAAATGTTAAAGTCTTACTGTACTATTATTTAATACCACAGTAACCTACCAGATTATAACACTTTTTGCCATTTGTTCACAGTATGCTTCTTGTTCTGTCTTAATTTGTGACTACAGCATGAGGTCGTTTGTGTTCGGAGAGGCTCGCACCCAGTCAATGCACATGGTAAGTTTAAACAAAATGTATCCCAGTCTGTCAATGAGTTTATTTTCACATGTGCATTACTGTACTGTTTTTATGTGGTTTTACAGCACCAGATAGGATCATTCTGGAAATGTTGGGGGAGTTGCAAATCCAGGTACAACACCTCACCAAAATTGTTTCTGAAAGACATGCCTCTTTGGGTAACAGCTTGTCACAAGCACCATCAGGACTGACAATGCTGGAGAAGATGAAAGACTCCCACTGCTGGATGTCCAAAGCATAAAGAACATGTAAATCCAGCTGCAGAATGGGGGCTTTAGGCAGAAAATGTTCTCATCGACACACCGGCCCAGTTTGTGATCAAAGTGTGCTTATCAGCCTGGTTAGATCAACAAACTCTCTCAGCCATGGCAACGCCAGCATCAACTTTGGTCTGTTGAACATCCGCTTGCTTACAACCAAGGGGCATCTTGTTCAGGATCTCCTCGTGTTTACATTTGATTGAAACGTGGCAGTAGCCAAATGACTTTATTTCATTAAATGACTCTACTCCTCCCGGATTTGTTTACAATTGTCAACCACGTGTCTCTGGCCAGAGAGGAGGGCTCCTCGAGAAGTGGAAAGTCTCACCAGTGGCTAGTCCTGATTCACTCTCATTTGAATCGATGGTCTTACAGCTATCTGGACCGAGTCTGACGATTATCGCCATAGTTTATCATCCTCCCAAATCTAACAAGGACATTTTAAATGACTTTGCCTCATTTTTGACAGGTCTACTCTTTCCCCTAATATAATCCTCCTGGGGGACTATCCACATGGACAATGCCAGCTGCACCCTCACCAGAGATTTTACATCTTGTCTGGACAGCTTTGGACTACAGCAATTTATTAACTTTCCAACACATCCCAAAGGTCATACCTTACTTTTCATTTGTTGTTCTGGTATTGTTCCTATTAACTACAAGGCAGATGCTATTCTTTTTTCTGACCATATGCTGATTTCCTGCAATGTAAATCTAGCACTCTCCAAATTCAGTCCACCACATACTATGTCCTACTGTAATATTAAGAACATTAACATGGACACTATTATTTCTGGTATTAACAGTTTCCCTAGTATAGACAATTCTTCCACTCCAGACAAATTGGTCACCTTCTACAATAATAATCTCCACAATCTTTTAAATAACCTTGCTTAAGACTCATCCGGTCACTTTCACCCATTCTTCCCCTTAGTTTCCCCCAACTCTTAGACTGCTCAAAGCTCAAGGGCACCAAATTGAACACCTCTACAGAAAGACTGGTCTCACTGTCCATAAAGATATTTATTATAATCATTGGTCTCACTGTCCATAAAGATATTTATTATAATCATTGGTCTCACTATAAAGACTGTATTGCCAAAGCTAAAACCACCTACTATTCTGGCCTAACAGACTCATTTGAAGATGATCCAAAGGCCTTGTTCTTTGTGCTTAGAACAATCACACAATGACCTGATTCACTTCCTTCACACATGTACTCCATTCACTTCTGTAATACACTCCTATCCTTCTTTTCTTAAAAAAAAAATGAAAATATACACCAACCACTTACTCAACACTCATCAAAATCCATCTATCCCTGTTCCCTCAGTGAGCCCTTCTCAGTGCCTCTCAGAATTCACTCTACCTGCTGCTGCTGAAATCTCTGACTTAATTAAAAAATCAAAAACATTCACCTCCCAATTAGACCCCCTTCCAATTGCTCTTTATAAGACCACTGTTTCCTCTCTTGTCCCTCTCATTACATGCATAATTAACTCCTCTTTGATTTACTGGAATTGTTCCCTCACATTTCAAAATAGCTGCTGTTACCCCAATACTTAAAAAACCCGGTGCAGATCTCAATGACCTTAATAATCTCTGCTCTATCTCCAATTTTCCATTACTTTCTAAGATTCTCAAAAGAACCATCTCTTCTCAGCTCCATTCTCATCTTTCATGTAATAATTTATATAAGCAGTTCCAGTCTGGTTTTGTCCTCTCCATTGCACTGAAACAGCTTTACTGAAAATTACTACTAATCTCCTCCTAGCAGATGACTCCCGTCTTCTGTCCATTCTCATTCTGCTTGATCTGAGTGCAGACTTTGACATCATTTCACATTCTATCCTGCTGGACAGACTTTCTGCTATTGGCATCAGTCATACACCCCTGTCCTGGTTTAAATCTTACCTCTCTGGATGCACTCAGTTCATTCAGTTGAAGTCATTCACATCACACTCACTCCCAGTCACCACAGGTGGGCCCCAGGGCTCTATCCTCGGGCCCCTACTTTTTATTATTTACATAGTCCCCCTGGGTTATATCTTCTGTAAATACCATATTCAGTTTCATTGTTACAATATCTATTGATAATTCCTCTATCTCTCCCTCCCCTCAGGTTAGGAATCTGGGTGACATCCTTGATAGCACGTTTTCTTTCACCTCTCACATAAATAACATAAAACAGGCAGCCTACTTCCATCTTCGCACATCAGCCGCCTTCTTGCCTCTATCACCTCTTGTACCGCTGCCATATTGGTTTTATATTTAATTAATTAGTCATTTAGTAGACGCTTTTATCCAAAGTGACTTACAACATTTTGTATCTGTTTCAATGAGCTAGTGCAGAGTGTCTTGCTCAGGGACACACCAAGAGGCTGGACAGGAATTCGAACCGGGAAACTTCTGCATCCCAGCCTGATGTTCTACCCATTGAGCCACCTGGCTCACCATCTTGTCATTTCTAGGTTTGACTATTGCAACTCCCTTCTGTTTGGTCTCTCCCAGAAAACCATCCATAAACTTCATGAATGGCTCAGTGGGCTAATCCCTTGTCTTTACTGCAGGTGACCCAAGTTCGAGCCCCGATCTTGCCCTCGGTCCATTACGATATACTCTATTGTATTTTATTATTGGTATTATGGTTTTTTCAATTTTATGTGATTTTTATTTTCTTTTTATTTTTCTTGTACAGTGACCTTGAGTGTCATGAAAGGCGCCCATAAATAAAATGTAGTATTATTATTGGAATGGTAGAGGTTTGGATGTCTAATCTATAAAAAATGTCACTGCACAATTATGTAGGGTCGCAAAAAATTTTATCTCTACTTCTGCAATACAGTTGGTATAACTGTGGAAATTAGTATGTTTCCAACCTCTTACTCTAAGTGGATGCTTACAGCATGTATAAAATATTGTACATTTACAATATTGACAAATGTTTCTCCTCACCTCCAGGTCTCAAGATTGTTACTAGCTGGCGGGTAAACACTTAAAAAAAAAAAAAAAAAAAAACTGTGGAGAATCTGTGGGAAGGTGTTTGCTCCCCAGCTGACAATGCAGTTGAATTGGTGTGGCAGAGGAGAAAAAACTGGAATACAAAACACCTATCTCAAGGACATAATTATTCGTAACTACAATCTGATTTCAAGACAATTTAAGCAGGTACGATATTATTTCATTATATATATTTAATGTATCAAAGAAGGGTACAAGTCCAAGAAAGGCTTGCAACAGATGTGACATTTTAGTAGAATATTTTGATTAGTTAAAATTATATATTACTTTTTAAATTAAACTTTAACTTAAATGCGAATGGATACACGTGATCGTGTAAGTATTTTGTCATTTTTATCTAAACCGATTTCAGATAAATCCACCAACATCGATCGTTCTGCGTGCGTATTAGTATTGCATGCTCAGTTGTAAATTAGCTGTTTACATTGTAATTATTTTTCAGTGTCCTCCTTAAAAAAAAAACCCACTGGTCCCCACGCCGAACGAAGCTGAAGCTGAGTACTTGAAGAATGGCTTCGACTCTCTTGCGACAGGCTGACGAATCGAAAAAGAATTTTGTGATTATCATTTGTGTTTTTGAAAATGTAGCAATGATGTAGGTTTTGTTGCGTAGTTGTTTGTTTAGATGTGTTTAAAATAGCATCACTTTACTGCTGTGTATTGCATGTTTTTTGTCAATTGATGTTTTAACGACAACTGTTTATTTTAAATAAAGTTTGCATTGTCAAACTCAATTTTTGTGCTGTTTTAATTTAGCTCTATAAGAGTGGTAGAAAAACGTATAATATTAAGCAGTAATCAATGAAATAACATTTCGGCTTTAGATCAAAGTTAGCATAAATAATGGAAACGTAGGAAAATCTGAACAGAGCTGTTTTGTCGGTGCTATGTCGAATACTGTCGCGGATTTATCGGCTGGATGTAGCTTTTTAGTGGGCGCTACATAGTCCCAGTGTGCAAACGCTGACTGAGAACGGAAATTACCTAATTAGCCTAAAAAGTAGGCGAGCTTTTTTATTGTTTTACTTTAAATTTTGTGGCTTTAGTTCTTTCACTTTTTAAAATCTTTATCGATCCAAACTAAGAAGTAATTTTATAAGTACTATAAGGAAACACAGTACGTATTATACTCACACGGAAGTAACCAGCCGATTTAAACTCTTTAGCGTGCTTGAACAATGCAGAGCAAATAAAAGCAAGAACACTATAGCCATTACAATATGAAAAAATACATGTAGCCGTACTTTTATGATTGCATTAGGATTTACACATTATCTTACGTTCAGAACATCTCACAGACCGCTGTTGTTCTAGAGTTCCTTTGACTTATTACAGGCATTGAAGTTAAACCACTTATTAAACCGTTTACACAAATTTAGTTAAGTGCTTCACACCGTCTAAGGTTATTTGAAACATTTCTGTATAAACAGCGCGCTTATGTTCATTAAAACATAACAGAAAAATAACAATGTACTAACACAAAATAAATTTGACACCATTACGTTCCTCCATTTGAAATTTCACCACAACCTTAAAAGGGCAGCTGAGCACTTTCACTTTCTTTTTGCTAAAACGGGCTTGTTAACGTGGAATATGTAAAACTGAACACGTTAATAAATATTGTAACCTTTATTTTATGGTGTAATAAAGGGCTCCAGTCTCTCTGGCTGTGGGTACTGAGCAGGTTAAAGTTTGGTTTCCAAGTCTTCTTTATTAATGTAAAGCAACACGGCAAAACCGTGCAGGCGACCAACTTCACATCACACTCCCCCTTCAACTGTGTCACTCGCGCCACACCCACAATGCTTTGTGCAAAAACACCTCAGAAATCAACGTTACATTATTCTAAAACTGGAAATTCGAGTAACGTTTTTCCTCGAGTTAAAGCAAGCGGGACAGATAACATGGAATGAACTAAACTGACACAAAGGGACAAACAAGAGCAGCAAATAGAGGAAAGGGTGACATGCAGTGGACGGGGGATGACAGGCTAGGGCGTTACTTAGTGAGATTGCAAATTCCTGTTCATGAACAAAACAGCAGGTGATTGGTTCGTGGTGGCATGGGTTGCGATACACAAATTAAATTAACATATGCAGTTGACACAGGAGATCACATATGGAGATGTTATGCAGATCAGGTTGTCAAGGCCAAGGTGCAAAAGACTCCCACCAATAGTCCAAGAGACATGCCTCATACTCTTGATGCATCTGCTGCTCCTGGAATGTGGAGCTTACTAAAAGCAAGTTCAACTATCCATTCTAGCTGGACCAGTCACCAGAGACTACCGCGGTCATATTGCCTTGCAGCAGAGAACAATCTGAAGGAGAGTAGAAAAATATATTTGCACAACTGAGGGCAAGAAAAATTAACCTAAAAACACTGCTGCTCTCTAGTGGTAAAGACATCTTACTAAGCCTTGCCCTACAGTTATAATTTCTGTACCATGATCCCTTTTGGCTATTAAAAAAAAAAAAAAAAAAAAAAAAATCCCTGTATATGCAGTTGTGTATCAATTTTGCAATGCATTATAAGCCATATCATCTGACACTAAAGACCTGTATTTTTGTGCTGTATGAATTATTGCCTGTACAAAAGTAATACTGTCTTCTCTAGGGATCACCACAGTGGATCATCCTTTTTCATACCAGCCTGTTCTCTGCAGCTTCCTCTGTCACCCCAACATCTCTCGTGTCCTCCCTCACTGCATCCATGAACCTCCTCTTTGGCCTTCCTCTTCTCCTCCTGTCTGGCAGCTCCATCCTCAGCATTCGTTTCCCTATATACGCTGTATCCCTCCACTGTACGTGTCCAAAGTCTTGCCTCTCTCACTTTGTCGCCAAACTGGCCTACCTGTGTTGTCCCACTAATATGCTCATTTTTAATCCTGTCCAGTCTTGTCCCTCCCAATGAAAACCTCAGAATCTTCAACTCTGCTACCTCCAACTCTGCCTCCTGTCTCTGTCAGTGACACTTTCTTCAGCCCATACAATATAGCTGGTCCCGCCACTGTCCTGTAAACCTTCCCTTTCACTCTTGCAACTACCCTTCTATTGCAGATCACTCCTGACACTCTTCTCCAACCACTCCATCCTGCCTACACTCCCCATTACTTTGAATGGTTGACCCAAAGTATTTAAAAGTAGTATTTAAAGTATTTAAATGTGGCGGTGGGACAGGCTGCAGGACCTGCAGCTGTAGTGGCATGGCAGACTGTGGTGGCTACAAACTCTTACATACACTTAATAATTGGAATTGAATTGAAACAAGAGGGGAGTAAATAAAGGAACATGACTAATAGAACACAAGTGGGGATTACTAATACCATTAATAAGACAATTAGGCAGGACTGGGGGGCAATAACAAGAAAATCAGCAGGAAAGGCCAGGAGGAAATCTACTAATCTAATAATCTGCTATTACATGTAATAAACCCTTCTGCAATTAGACTTATCCTTGCCTTTATTCCTTTGCGTATGGGAACGTTACACCTACGGAGTCTGACTCACTGAAGACTTTTGTAATCTGCGGCAGAGTAAACAGAACATTTATTTTGCTCTAATTGTGGCCTCTGCAGGATACCAGTCAGCACTGGGTCACTTAAACTGCAAAATTTCTGAGCGCTGAGTAAAACCCATCAGAACTTTGTCCCCTCACTCCTCCTGGATACATCAGCGACAGTAACATAAACCACAAGCTTCAATGTCCATCCTCCTCACAACAAAATAAAACTGCTTTGCAAAACAAGAAACAAGACAAAAGTGCAGCATAACTGGTTTGTGTAAAATGAGCAAACCATCTGGTTACATATCTGAAATGTTAAGGGATATTTTATTCATCCATCCATAACCAAAGTGCTTGTCATTTTGAATTTACCCTTGTAATATTCATTGTTCAGTTTCCTTTGTTAATACTCTGGTTTCTCTTTGTACCTTTAGTGTTGTTTTTGATTCACTTTCTCCCTATTAAAACTGTGCATAAACCTCTCCTGCCTTTCTGCCTTTTGTCTCTGTGCTAAACATGGCAAATGCTTTGAATCATTTACCATTTGCAAATAACATTGCTAAAAATATAATTAATAAAATAATCTATTGGATTACACACAAAATGCAATATAATCTGTAGAAGAACCAAATTTGCCCTACTTTGTGCATGCATGTAAATTTGCATGTGTCTTATTAACCTCAACAGTGGTCCCAGGACAAATCCTTGCTATCCTTGCTTTCCCAGGTGATTTCATATGTTGTCTGCAATTGTTACTTTTTGGGGGTGTCAAGAAGGATGGGGTGAGAATCAAATTTAAACCTTTGTGCATTGTTGAAGTTTGACTTTGTTGAAGGAACCATGGGAAATCATTTTGGCATCTTTGACCCAGATGCCATCTGTGACAGAGAAACCAGTTAGGAGCTGAGGAAAGTGTTCAACTGCAGCCTGAAACACACAGCGTCCATCAGATTGACAAACCAGGACCTGGAAACCTGTCTAGCCACAGTTGATAAATTAGGCCTGCATGGAAAGTTCAAGGCCTTGATATATCAACGTCATCCTCCAATGGATTTTTTGGCCTCTTCTGGTTTGCCTGGGACTACCTCGAAGCACGAGCAGCATCACCCTGTATGGGCAAAACAACAAGCTGAAACTCCCTATCAGCAGCCTGAATTAAGAATTCATGGTGGCTTGTGTTAAGGAGGTGTTGCAGTACCAAGAGTCCTGTGACCCCAAAGTTTCCCTATCTTGTGGACAGCGAAGTCTTGTGGAATAAGGAGACTCATCATATAAAATTCCAAATTCAGGCAATGTAAAAATTTTCCATTACACTAGGCAACAGAAGGGAGAGAACACCATTAATGCACACAACCTATAGGTGCACAGTTTGAAGTCGTGTATTTTTAGGCACGTGGTCTTGAAGGCAATATGTTATCTTTAAAATGTGTAAATGACATAATATTCAAAATGAAAATGGCACAGGAGAATGTGAAATTGTAATGTGCTTATGAAGTTTTAGATTTGTTTCAAATTTTTTGTTCACATCTCCATATCAATAACATTAAGTGCATAGAAAACATAATGCACAATAACACCTTGTAAAGGTATTCATTTCCACGATTTGTTACTAAACAAAAACGAGACAATGTTAAAAAGAATAAAATGTATTTCTTTAACATTTATATACACCTAGCTGTTTTATTTTGACCCCACATGCATTATACATCACACAGATGTAACCAAATTTGTTTTGAAAAGAATTTTTAGAGTTAATGCTGCCTGTGCACACAAACTGCATGGCCATTCAGAATTAAAATTTAACATATATTACTTTCCCAAAACAACAATACATATATTCCTAACATGCTGGATATGAAGAAAAATGACAAAACTTTCATAGCGTTTTTTTACTGTTATCCACAAAATACACAATGTATATAAATATACAGGTAGGGGACAAATGAAAAGAAAATCCTGAAAAAATTAGTAGAGAAACAATAAATGCAGATGCTTCCACAGAAGTCAGTCAGTCAGTCAGTCATCCTCTAGACTGCTTCATCCTGTTAAGGGCAACGGGAACCCTGTTTGGTGTAATAAACCCCTTACATTAATAGACTCAGCCACCTGCCATTGTGCCTCCATACAGAATGAGATGAAGTCACCTGCGTATTCACTGAAGACGTTTTGCAATGACATCTATGATTATTCCATTCAGTCCTGGTCAACTTCCTTGAAACCTGGGTGTGCATGCCTACAGCCACAGGGGTTTCCCTTCTCTTTGGTGGATCCCCCTGAATGGCTCAAAAGGATGTACAGTGACACTGAGTTTGGTCAGGAGGATGTGTCTATGCAGGTGGCACCAGAGTGCTCTACCTACAATATCCCATATCTCTGGGTTCCTCCAATTATAATCAGTTATATCAGGTGAGTGGTTTTGTCACAAATAGTCTGAAAGGTATCAGCATCTTAAAATGTAAATAAAATTGGTGAAAATTTGAATAAATAAATTTAATTATTCTTCGGAGTTTATTTTAACCTACAGTCAGTAAAGTGCACAGACTGAAAGGTTTGATGTGATTAGTCAAGCAAGCATTTATTGTATGGAATAAAGTGTAAAACTGGTATGAGACATCAATTACTGGTGGAATAGGAAGGGAAAACATGTTGACTACTGATTTCAACTTTTCAGGACTGTCTTTGCCGTTTTGCCCATTCACTGGCTTCCCCTGTGAGCCACTGAATGGCGAGAGCAATTACCTGCTTCTCAGACCAGTACTGATTCAGTTGGGAGTCAATAACATCAAAAAGGCCATTGAAGTATGTTTCAAGGCACTGTGGGGAACCATCAAGTAATGAAGGCTTGGGAGCCTTAACTATACACATCTTTGTAACCAGTTCTGTAACAGTCAGGGGAATGTATGCACAGAAAAAAAGACCAAGTCTAAATGCAGAAGGGTTTATTTAGACAGGGAGCTTGATACAAGGGGAATGAAGGAATAACAACAACAGACATGAAGAACAATAACCAACTAGTATTGTATGGTTTTATACTTCAGCAACTGGCAAAGGACTAAAATACAGGGTTGGTGTGTATATAGGGAAGAGAAGATAATGGTAAACAGCTGAAAACACTGGCAGAATTAACATAGTTCACAAGGGAAAAGGAGGGGTAAAGCAAAAATAAGGAAAAGAGGAAAACAGCGACAACTAGCAAACACAGTTCTTGCTTATTAATTTGGCACAGGAAAGTATCCAGTTTCCTGTTTCACTCCAAACCATAAGTTTGGAACCACCCACATCTAAATCACAAATTATCACAATTTATACACACATAAACACTGAGAAGCACTAAAGGCGATCATCAAGTCACGCATAATGTTTACACTCCATAAACTTCATTAGGCATTACATTAAGATGTCTACAACAGTGGTTCTCAAAGGGGGGGGTCTATGACAATATTTATTTATTTTTGTTTTTCCAGCCATGATGGATACTTTTTTCTCATTTTCTCCTATTTTGGGATACCATGGCCTACAACACCTCATATCTCTTGATACCTCTTATTACAACCAGTTTTGTCAGGTGAATAATTTTGTCACAAAGTATCAAAAAGTAACTGCATTCTGTCAGTTTCCACTATTTTATTCCCTCCCTGTGTACACTGAATATTTCAACTGAATGCACTATTAGAACATTACAGAACAGCCAGTACACTACAGAATGGAGCAGGATGATTCAATGTATTCAACACCTTTCAGAAACATGCCTTTAGATTCTCTGTCTTTTATAAGCTCTTCAATTTTATTTTTTAGCTCTTCCTCTTTACATGCTGCCAACTCCTTTAGTAGTTCATACTGCTCTTTGTGATGTTTTTCTTCTTCGTGATATTTCTCCATTAAATCTTTCATGTATTTGTCTTTGAAGTCATTCAGCTCCTCAGCTTGACTTCTTGCATCAGACTCATATTTCAGTCTCATTTCAATGAGTTCTTTTTCATGCTTCCCCTCCATTTCTTTACGTTCCCTTTTCTCACGCTCAGCTCTGGCCCTGTCATCGTCTTCTCTCCTTTGTCTTGCTTCTTCTTTCTCTCTTTCTAATTTCCTGTAAGATTCTTCAAGCCTCTTCCTCTCCTGTTCATTTTTCTCCTTTACGTCTTTGTACTTTTTCTTTAGTTTCTCTTTTTCTTCCTCCCACTCCTTTTCTTTTGCCTTCATGGAAGTGTCCATCTGATGCTTCCTTTCCTCAAACTCCCTTTCTATTTTATGTCTTTCTTTCTTATCCTTCTCTTTCCTAAGCTCTTCCTCTTCTTCCCTTTTTTTCTTTTCCTTTTCAAACTCTTCCCTCATGTTCACCTCTCTCTGTTCCCATTCTCTCCTCTGTTTCTGTTCTCTTTGTTTTCTTTCTTCCTCCTCAGTTTCTCTTCTTTTCCTTTCCTCTTTTCTTTCTTGTTCCCACTCTTCTAATCTTCTCTTCAGGTCATCCTGAATCTCTTTCTTATTATTCGTTGCCTCCATTATTTCTCTCTTTAGCTCAGCTGTCTTATTCTCTTCTTCTTTCCTTTTCTTCTCTTCTTCTTCCTGTCTTCGTTTCCGCTCTTCTTCTTGTCTCTTAATAATATCTGTAATCTCTCTCTGATGTCTTTCTAACATCTCTTTCCTCTGGTTCTCCTCCATTTCCATCTTTCTTCTTATTTCTGCCTCATTTTCCTTCTGCTGTCTCTCCAGGTCCTGTTTATATTTTTTCTTTTCTGCTTCAATCTCTCCCAGTTTCTGATTCCACTCAGCTCTTTGCTTCATTTGCTCTTCTTTCTTCCTTCTTTCTTCTTCTTTTCTTTTTTCCTTTTCTTTCTTTTCATTTTGTTCTCTTTCCTCACACAGCTTTCTTATCTGATCTTCCTTTTCTTTAAGCTGCTTTTCTCTTATATTTCTTTCTTCCACAGCTTTCTGTTTCTCTTCTTCTGCCCTTCTTCTCATCTCTTGCATTTCATTTTCATATTTTGCTTTCAGTTCTTCTTTCTCTTTCTCCATTTCTGCCTCCTTTTCCTTCAGTATTTGCTCTTGTTTCTGTTTAATAGCAGCTTCAGCTTCCTGGAACATCTCACTGGAGTAGAAGCTCCCTCCATTCTCTGAAATCATCTTATCTACCATACTTAGGAGCTGAGTGACCTGGGAGCGGTCAGTATTTTCATTATTATTGAAGACATGAACCCTGTTTCCACAGTCACCAACCAACTTTTTAACTTTACCACGATCCTTGTTAACATAATCTTCAATTGATCGACCCTTTAGATCATCTCCTCTAGTGAACAGGATGATAGTGAAGTTTCCAGCTTTTTCACCAAACACTGTCTTTATTAGTTCCACTGTTTTTAGCTCCTCTGCTGTCATTCTTCCAATTTGTAAGACCAGTAGAAAGACATGTGGTCCAGGAGCCAACATGGAAATACATTTAGAAATCTCTGCGATAACGTCCTCATTTTTAACTTCTGTGTCAAACAGTCCTGGTGTATCGACCACTGCCACACGCCTTCCACCAACTTCTCCTATTGCCTTAGCACAGTGGGTTGTCACTGAAGCTGAGCTGGCTTCACTTGCAAACTCAGTCCTATTTAGGATTATGTTTCCTGTTGAACTCTTTCCACTTCCAGTTTTCCCAACTAACACAATCCTTATACAGTCATCGATTTCAGGGCCTAAAAAACATAAAACACATTAACAGAAAGTGCACAGCTGTTTCCTAACATAAGATACATAATTTATGTTTCTATGATATGTGAATCATTACAATGATTTAATGGTTTATACTGTTAAACAATTTAAGCACTACCATAGCAGGTACTAAGTAATGCATTTTATGTCCTGAAAAACCAAATGTATGTTAATAAAACAATAATAAATTTGTGTCACTCCCTAAAGTACACATTTCAATTATGAGCTCTGTTCAGTTATGTGTGTTATTAACAAAACTATATATAAATTCAAGTGACATTCCAAAAAAATATACAAAGAGAGTACAAACAGATTTGGCTGGAGAACTGTGGAATTCAAGGACTAGGAAAACTATTAGTACAGCCAAGTGGTAAATGTAGCAGTGGCAGTGGCACAGTGTTAGTAATACCAGCTTTAGTTGTACTAATTAATGTTCATAATAGTAATAGGAATTTCTGTGCATGGGGCGATAAAGTACGGTGGCCGTGAAGTGCAAACAAATTAACAAATCCGAAAACAAATTAACAAATCAAAAAACAAAATAACATCAGAAAACAAAATGACAAATCCGAAAACAAATTAACAAATCAGAAAACAAAATGACAAATCAGAAAACAAATTAACAAAACCGAAAACAAAATAACAAA
>JABJVR010003934.1:0-15327 GCA_025773905.1 Chitala chitala
TCACTACCTAAAAATTTTTTGTACTCTTGTCGCTCTTTGGTCCTTTTTCTTTTTTGGGGGGGGGGGGGGGGGGGGGGGGGGCGGCTCAGTTCAGACGGACACGCTACCCACCCCCCACCACCCCAAGCATTGCGACAGAACAATCCCTCTTTCAGCACGGCAGACGCAATCATGTTGAGAATACTGAGAGGGGTCCTTTTCCTTCGAAAAAGGTCAGAGTCTCAGTAATGAGCTATGCACTAAATTATGGTATTTAAATAAATGGATGATTAATACCTCGTCATTCTCCGGGGGTTTCTCTGCCATTCCATATTACTGGGTAATTATCACATATAGTTGCTGCATCGAGCAAGCACACACACACACACGCACGCATGCACGCACGCACACACACACGCACACACACACACACACACACACACACATACACACACAAAAGGATAAAGACAAAAAAAAATCCCCTTAAGGTAAAGTGGATAAAAATATGCCGTAAAACTTTGAACAGACTCTAAGAACCAGCTATATAAATGCACAGTTAAGGCCTCCACGTTCTTCAAAACTACAGAAAGGCTTATGTAATAGCACCTGGCAGGAACAAGAACAAAATAATAATAAAATATTAAACATTTAAAATCTCTGGCTGCAGTAAGAGCATTAAAAAAAAAAAAAACTAAACTTCACGGCAAGAAAAAAAAATCAGTGTCAAACAGTCTCATTTCCAAACACTAACAAACATCAAGTTCAAATGACACATCCAGAGGCACATTACACTCCTCGCCGTGCACGACAAGCACGTCAGTGAATTTTCTGGTACAGCAGTTCTTCACGAGGCAGCATCTTTAACAAGCAGTTTGAGTTGCCTGCCACCATCCATGAAGAACGTAACAAAAAAGTGCATTATGGGAGAGGCGGAGGCGGCGACGGAGAGGAAACCTGTAATCAAAACATAAACCTGCAGACTTTATCTAAATGAGTCGTCTCTGCGTGCCGCCACCAGTGGGGTTTGGTGGGGTGACGTGCGGGAGGCAACGCTGATAACTGGGTAAAAAAAAATGGAAGACAACAAAATCCACTGAAGGGAGCTTGAGTACGTCTTGATTTCTGCGGTCGCCACGGTCGCGACATACCGCAAATGGTTACACGCACGTCCTTCCTGTCTTAGAGCAGTTGCTTGAGAGCTCCTCTCCATCAGTGAAGGTTCACACCCGCCGGCACGGCAAGCCATTAATTAATGCACGTAATCACTGACTCACTCAGCGCCTGCCCACGTCGGTGGGCGCCAAACGCAGGATCTGGTGCGTGGCACATTTAGGGTGCTGCTATAGGTTAAAGAAAACCACAAGCCGTGCCAAAACGGTAAATGGAGCTGTGAGAGACAGGGTTGACCAGGGACTTGTAGATCCAGAACAGCTCCCAGCTAAACAAAATGACCAGAGCCATCCACAGAGTTGCAAGCACACGCCAAAATCAGAAACCCCAAGGCAAGATACGTCTGCCTTGCACGGCTTGAACAGAATGTTGAACAGACGAGATACACACAGGCTCCCTTTGTACCTGGGCACCTCGCCCACTCTGCCACGACCCCGGGGCAATACTAATTCACGTCACCAAGACAGTTACTTGGCACTTGTCTGATGGCACTGCAATAGTGGCACCAATCTGTCAGAGAGCTGCCTTATGCGACGCTGGCACGTGTTTATCAATACGCGGCACAAAGACCAAAATACAGCCATTGTGGCATTTAAAAAAAACACGTAGATGTCTATCCTCAAACCTCTCCAAGGTCAAAGGGCACATTTCTCAGCCTGGGTTGATGAAGGACAGGAGTTAAGACAGCTTTTAGCCAGTTCTGCTTATGAGCTTCAAAAGGTCCTGCTGAAATTAGCCTGCATATGAAGAATGAAGGTACTTTTGGAGGACTGATGGCACAGAAAAGCTACTTGTCATGTCTATAATGAGCTCGCTGAAAGTTGTATACATGCCAACCAGGTGTTGCAATGGTGCCTGTCACCTTAAGAGCAGGCAGGAAAAACTGTAGTTGCAAGGGAGGGGGTTGGGGAGCAGGTGTATGAGTTTCAGACCTGAACCAGCTTGTCCAAAAAAGTGGGGATTCAGCAGCAAATCGGAACCTGTCACCAGTGATTCGCTCTTTAGGCTCTCTCTGATAGCCTTAACGCTTTTGTTCAGTTTCTCTTTTGATTCTACTTTGCTTTGGAGCAAGGTAACCGGAGCTTTTAGTCAGTAATAAAATACTGGCGAATGCGTTTCGGGTAAAGGGAGGGAGGGCATGGGGGTCTGGGGGGGTTGTGCTGTCACCGTGTTATTTTCGCAGAGTACTGAGGCTTGTCCAGAGCTCTGCCAGGGGACCACTTTCTGACAGGGTCCCGACAAATGAAAAACTTGCATCGTGAGAATGCTCTGGGTAGCAAGTTCAAGTGGAAATAGAACTCCCCCCTCCACACACACTCACACGCGTGCGCGCACACATCCGACACCCCCACACACACACACACACACACACACACACACACACACAGACACACACACATACTCACATGCTGCTATCCCCATCCAACGGCCCAGTGCGCCAGAATAAAAATGACAACAAATTTCCACTGGAACACAACAGAGATTACTTTACTGGGGAAATATAAAAGCCTATTATCGACCCACCTTCATTACACATTTCACTCATGTTTCAAATAAAAAAATAGGAGTTTCACACTTCGCTGCCCAGACCCAAACTCTGAAATCACCCCTGCTGCCCGGTCTGCTTTCTCCCCTTTTTTCTTGCTGGTCTGTCTGTGCTGTTCTTCTTTTCCTATTCTGTCATGACTTGTCCAAAGGATCCCCCCAAAACCTGCCAAGTAAGCACTTTTTTTCCCTCTTTGAACAGACAAAGAGGGGTGGGGCAGGGGACCAGGAAACAGGCTAACATCAAAAAGCTGGTTTTAACCCTTCTCATTTACGATGACGAAGGTTAAAATAAAAACGCTGAGGTTTTCACTCAAGAACCCCTGGGGACAATTTTTAAATGGTAAAAATAGTTCCTTTTGTTTAATGATCAGCACTGGGATGAAATTAGTCACTTCTATGTTAACATCAGACTACACACTTTTTCTGCCTCAGAAATCCACACAAATTAAAAAAAAAAAAAAAAAAACTGACAGCGTATCTGGTGACTATCTTTGACTGTTTCAAATGACTTGGGATGAGTCACCAAGGTCTGGAGTGCTCTCAGCACAAGAACTGCAATGGGTCTAGGTGACGAGTCCAGGTGACAGGTCAGGATGACGGGTCCGGGAAACGGCTGTACTCCTTCAAAGCCTCATTTTAAATGGCATACCATTATAACACAAAGCAACGGCCACGTCAGGGACCTCTATTAGGGGACAAAAGCATGAAACTAATTAGCATGTCTCTAATGAGTGTTCATTTTTTTAATTAAACAAGAGCCTCAATAATACATGAAAAAGGAGACACTTTTTTTCTAATTTCCAAAGAAGATAAAGGTGGGAGGCATGTGTCAGTGGGACACGGGGCATATCAGCGGCACTGTACATGTACAGGGCCTTGGCATCACCATGGGAACCCCCTGGCACCTTCACAGCTCTCCAATGCCCACCCACCTACCAGGACATTTCAGGAGAGAGCTGCTGACCAGTGTCCTGCCATGGCGTAGGTGAGACATTACTGATATAACTATGAAAGACGGGCAGAATGAGCTAGGAGGGCAGTCCTGCACTGCGCTCTACCACTGCATCTCTTCAGGAAAGGCCTGGATGCCAGTGGGCTGCTGGTCAGGGGAGCGTGACTGTGGTCATGGAGCGACAATCACACCAGGCAAAGGGCGCTTAACTCTAAAGACACTGGCATGTTCTTTATAATATAATGGACCTTTACATCCCTTTCTGGAAGGCATTTTTTACAAAAATTACAGGGTAACCAAAAGATTCAAATTTTCCCTTTTGTTTCCTTTATGCGCCTGACACACTCCACCGGGGCTGAGCTCAGCATGAAGACACCGTTCGGCCGTGTCGTATTGTGGCAGAGAGAGCTGCTGCCTGACCACACCCCTCCCCTTCCCCTCCTCTTCCTTTCCTCCTCGTCTCACTGCTACCAGGAGGACCACTTTGACAGATTCAGTAAACGAGAATTTGTTGCGGGGCCTCCTGCTTGAGGCGACACACTTGGATGAAGTGCAGAGCTGGGCTTCCCCCTTATGGGCACAACTGTCACATCCTACTTCCTACTTCAATCACCACAGCAACAATTCCAGTTTAACACGTGCTCACTATTAATGTAACGAGGGGAGGTTAAAGTGCTTTAAACAGGACAAACATGGCACTCTAGCAATAAAGGGGCCTCCAAAAAATTTAGATTATTAAAAATACTTTAACTTTTCAATGCAATTTTTAAATACAATGTGAAATACAGTATATGGTTATATAGCAGAGCTATAAAACACCATGTTTAAACCTACTGCTACAACAGCACAGCAGAGAAGAATAGCAAGATTATGGTGTTGAAGCAAGGTATGAAATACAGCTTTAGTCTTCCCTAATAACAATGGTTGCGTTTGACCAGACAAAACATCCTCTAGAAACTGACTCTAAAAAGAGGTGAACCGAAATGAAGCAGCTTGAAATACTGTAACTGCAGGATAACACCAAAAAAGGGGCAGGGTGGGAGGGGCTGCACTGTCCCTAGGCTGTGGATGAGGCTCCAACACCTACAAAGGAACACCTGGCTCATTAGCCTGGGGGTCAGCTGCACACAGGGAGCGTGTGCACACGTGTGAGAGCGTACGTTTGCCCAACGCAGAGCAAGAGTATGCTCATGTGAACACACAAGTGTATGCGGTGGAAGGCTTGGATGTGGTTAAAGAAAACTGAATCAACCTAGAAGAGGGCCCGAACCAAATACACAGACAGGCTGGGAGAGAAGAGGGCTGGAGAAGTCTTTGCACAACAATGTTCTGTTGGCTGTGTGGGGTCCGAAAGTCACGAGACAGGGAAAGGAGGAATCATCCGGTTCCTGTTTACCAGAACATCCATGAACTTCAGAATCAGTGTGGTGTTTAGCTATACCAATAAAAATTTGACAGTTAATCAAAATGCACTACCTGTAACAGCAGAACGGCAGTAACTGACGAAAATCGGCAAAGAAAAAAAAAAGTTACTGAAGGAAATGATAATTATGAGAAGAGGTAACAGTTTTGTATGTAACATTTTAAATCTGTTGGCACTCTGCTGACAGTAAATGACAGTGGTCAATATGGAATGTGGCATTGAAAACTACAAAAAGGCCACAGTGTTAAATATGAATAAAAGGGAAAAATTGTTTAGCTGGTGAGAGAATAATTGAATTTTATTAGGTGCAGGAGGTACTGAGTCTTCAATTAATTTTAAAAGTAGGTTGTCACCTGTTCTCTACATTAAACAGGAAATGCAAAACATACAGCAAAAAAAAGCTAAACATCGTCATCCCTGCACAGCTTAACATCACTGCTCACCAGGAGGACTAAATTACAAGTGTGTGACTTTCTCTGACAGATATTTGCCTTTTTTTCCCTTCCCTCTTTCCTCTCCTCATCAAGCCTGTAGTAGGAACCTCAAGCCCAGAGTTCAATCTAATTAGTGTGGTTTGTTAATTAAATGAACGCGGCACTAACGAGGTAACCTGCTGTTCCTTGATAATGTTAATTACCCTGAAGGGAAAACCTCTCAACACGGCCATTTAAACTGTCAGCCCACAGTCCCCTTTTATTATTGATGATTATAAAACTCCAGATTTTTCACACCCCCCCCCCTTATTCCTCTGGTTTAGAACAACCTAGACATGTGTAACTGCAGGGACATTGGCACCAAGCTACATAAAAGGAGAATTACAATGATCACCCAACATGCCACGGTGCATTATCATCACGGCGGCCAACGGGACAGCGCGGCTGGCAGAGCGGCGCACCGAGTGCTGCGATACCAACGCCACGCTTCACAGCGTCCTCCTTAATGGAACTGTGTCTTTCCGTGGTGCGGGAAACTTCTTATCAGCAGTGGGTCCAGAGAAACAACAGATTAGAAGGTGTGCACAGCGACTGTTCAAAACAGCAGGCGTGGAGAGGGGACTGCTGTGCTCAGGTCTGAATTAACCACATTTATACACACGCGTGCCATTATCGTTATCTTTTCTTCAATAAAAAAGCTGACAGTGGTGGCAGAAGCACTATTTATGGGGAGATTTTATCGTCTTTTAATTGCGTCGGTATTTTCGCAGCAAAAATTGTAAGTTTAACAGGTATTTTAAATAGAGAAGAGGAGCAGGAGGTAATGTAAAGTGACTGCAGTCCAGACTGACTGATGAGGTGTCATGACTGCTGGCCAAAGGTACAGCTAATGAAATTAATGGTAAATGGACAGCAAGCCAGCAGTGAGGCTATATAGATTAATTCCACTTTGTTGTCAGTTTTCATGAGACCCCAGGGCCTTCGGATGTTCAAACCGGGGGGGTCTGTATGAAGGAACAGCAAGCAGGGACTTTATAAGGAACCTGAGCACAAAGCAGCTGTCTAACACATCCAAGACAGAGAGAGCAGAGAAAGAAGTCCTCGCTGGTGGCCTGAGTCTCCATACCTCTGATAACACAAGTAAAAACTGTTTTGACAGACTCTGGATTCGAAGCGCAGTGACAAATGCTCACTTCTATTAACAAAGTGTTCAAACAGAAAAACACGGTGAAAGGCATCACAAAGCGTAAAGACAGCTTCCAAAACATTTTGTGTGGACACACTTGAGCCTTCGAATTATGCCAAAATGTGGCATTTAACACACAGACAGCTGAAAATGTTTGTAAAAGTAGTTGTAAATTTAAAAAACAAAAATTTCACAAGCTTCTTGAGGCCCTCTTAGATGTGGCTAAATGACACGTTCCAATGTCACCTTAGACACCTTAAATAAAACGCGGACAGGGTACAAGGGCCTGGTGATTCAATGGATCCAGAGAGCGTAATTTTTCTTAGCTTTTTTCTCTTTTTCGATGGGGCCTTCCTTAGAACTTTTTGGGAACCAATCATCAACAGTATCATGGAACAGGTAGATCAGTGACTCAACACATTTGTGTGTGTGTGTGTGTGTGTGTGAAAGAACTGACCTGTACAGGAGTCTGCTTGACCTCGTTGCTGCTGGGCGAGTTCAGCCCTGTGGCCTGCTGGAGCAGAAACTGGCGTGCCGCCTGCAAAGCCTGGAGTAGAGGGAGGAAGGAGAGAGAGAGAGAGAGAGAGAGAGAGTGAGTGCGTGCGGTTACCCTGGTGAGCCGACCAGCCTGGAAAATGGCAGTACGCCACTATCGTCACTGAAATAACTAACCACCCGACTGCCCCCCATCCTACCAGAAAAGCACGCCAGCGCCTTTAACTTCTTACAAGTCAGTCTCAGCGTCCTATTTTATTTTGTGAGCCTTGTGCCAAAACCGACATGTCCGATTAGGTGGTAGAACAAGAGGGCTTCAACTAATGGGCTGCCCTCCAGGGAGTCTGTATGTGTGGCACTGCCTGGACAGCCCTCCCCACAACGCCAGCACCGCCAACACCTCCTCCCCCCTGTCAGGAGGGTGCAATTCATGCTTCTCCGCAAGCCTCAGTGCCAGGGCTGCTGCCATGCCCGCCACCCTGCGGTCGTGTCCGTCTTCCACCACCCGCGAGGTCCTCGGGTGGAGAACGCGAGGTGAGCCGTCTGGTAGAAAAATCTGCTGAGGATCTGAAATCCCAGAGTTCCATTCTGGCGTTCCCCAGCCTTGGCTGTGTGCAGTGACACCCCAAAACAATGACACCATGACATAACGAATAGGGACGAACAGGTTTACCGAGCACTATCAGGACACACCCTTCTTTCCTGAACATACAAGCGGCAGCAGGTTCCAAAGCAAATGTTGACTTATGGAAAGATCAGCCGCCTCCAAAATAACTGACATAAGCGATAAATCAGTGAGGAATTGGTCGCTATTTACTGCAGGGCCTCAACATGGCCCTTTCGCAATTCCCCAAACAAGCTGTGTTTGGTCACAAAAAACAGGCAACAAATGCCTGACAAAGGGCTGCATTGATAAGTGTCTGGTTTGTGTAAACTGATTAAGCACACCCAGTCCTTGTCCGGACACGCTGCTGTAAGAATGAAAGACTGGCTTTTGGACAGTCAGATTTAGTATTAACCATTCCTTTGTTAAACCAACGTTTTTACAGCCTTGTCAGTTACTCATTTGCACAGCTGCTTTATTTCCCAAAGATAGGATATTACAAAAGGTAAACAACAGATTTCACAACATGTTCTTGTCGTTTATTTCAAATTATCTTCAGCTTTGTGTTAATGCGTAAACCTCCTACCGTTTCTCCTCAGACGTAGAGCACTTGTGTTTTTATTGCTTTGTTTAAATCATTCTGTTTTTTATTTGTCCGTTTTTGTTGCAGTTCATCCTCTTCGCACTACCGTCGACATGAATACTTACCAAATTCACAGTGTCGGGGCGCAGGATGTCTCACTGGACTGTGCGCTCAAATAATGGTAAATTAACAAGAAACGAGGGTCAAAGGAAAACAGGCACATGTGCACACAGATACACCCGATACACACACACACACACACACACACACACACACACACACAACATACACTCGCACTTCAGTCACATCACAAACTTGGGTGCCGTAATTCAAAGTGAACTCAGCGCACTCCCCCCGCCTCCCCATGCCAAAACACCCACTAGGCAAAACACAGGTGGTGTTAATTACTCCACACACTCACAAGACACACTGCACCCGACAGGCCTGGCTGTAATAAGGAGACAATTTTGTAGAAATTACCACACTGATTACAAGTTTATTAAAATCCTATTTATGGGTTTAATGAATGGCTCTATTAAGCCTAGGTGATACTGTCATTTCTCACACTTAAGAGGAAGTGAGCACACAACTGTACAAAACACCCAAATGGAAGGGAGGCAGCAGCCGACTCCTGCGCCAGGTCAGAAGAGACAAGAAAATCAATGCAAAGGACTCTGTTAAAATGGCGAATGGCACACAGGAGCATGAGCTGTCTCTGGCGAGAGCTGCCACTCTCCTTGGACCACACAATAGCTTCCTTTGTTGTACAGAGTGTGGACCTTGTGATGTTACTACCATCTCTACCTAAAGCAATTTTATTCTGTCTTTTAAACTTTAATGTATTTATCCTGTATTTTAACCTGGCGTTCTGCAATTTGCCTTCCTGACACAGAAGTAAAAACACTCCCCAAGAAAATAAATATATCAGTTTCAGAAGAGCTGAGCACTTAAAAAAAGAAGTACTTGCACTTTCATTCCTTCTTTTCAGGCAAAATGTTCAGGAAAGGGAGAACCCCCCCCGCCCACTCACACACACACACACACACACACACACACACACACACACACACACACCACCACATGTGGTGTGTTCGCTTAGGCATGCTGCACCTTTAAAGAAAATATGGGGAGCAGGGGGGTGGCTGACAGTGTACAACAGCGCCATTGTGCTGGTGCGCTGGACAGGTTTTATTACTGCACAGAGCCAGGGGTTGGGGGGGGCACACTGGATGGGGGGGGCGTGCAATGGGAAGGGAGGGTGAGGAGGTCACAGCCCAGCTTGGAGGTTGGGCGTTCAGTGTGTGAGTTCCCCCAGCTTGTCATCAGGGCCCGCCGTAAATCAACACTTCTGACAACGCCCTTAATAACAGCGCATGCTTTAATTCAGCAGGGTCACACCGGGGGCCACCCATCGCATTTATTTAGTTATTTATTTATTTATGTAGTTGGTTATATTTTTTTTTACATGGCTCTAAAAAAGCAACATGTATGTCAGGCATTTCTCTTTCAAGAAATTAGGGTGCAAGGGCAGACAAGTGGTTGAGTATTACATATATAAATAAATGCATGCATATACTCTGCGTGTGTTTGTATAATACTGTGTATACACAGACTGCCCTCATGCATAATTATTCTTATACTGTTAAAACAGAAGTATTACACAAACAATTTGATGACTGATATTGTAAAGTTATGCTACTTTAAAAATGTCTTGAGTGATGAATATTCAGCAGGCAGGTTGAGCTCTAGCAGTTGTGGAGAACAGTACACCCAAGGCGGCACGGGCAGGACAGGTGGGCACCAGATGCTGGAACAGCCCCATCCCTGCTGACAGAGGGGCATTGTAGACAAGGCCCAGCCACACCGGTGTAGAGGAAAGGCGGGAAAAAAAACACAGCAACCCACAATGGACAGTGGGCTACACCAGTTGGGGGGGGGTAGAGGGCACAAACGGTCAGGAGGAGTCAGGTTACCCAAGCTGCCTCTACTGGTTCCACAGGATACAGACACACACACGTACACTGTGTGTAAATGAGAATGACAGAAAGATATGACCTAAGTGTGTGTGTGAAGTACCCTAAACTACTCCACAGGGCATACATCATGCAACACAATAAAAAATAAATGGACATCTATACACTGCCCAACTCTCTGGTTCTGAACCTCTGCTAGGCCACTCCTAGCGCCTTCCCCCAAATAAAGGCTTTCCCTGGGGTTTCATGAGACTGGACAGCACTCGCTGCACTCCCCACCTGCCCTGGGTAGAGGCCAGACATATTCTCTCACTGAGAAAGCCCCCACCCCCTCCATAAGCAGGCACTACCACCATGTCAGCGCCCCTGAGCTGTAGCTGGATAACAAACGTGCAGCAGATATCAGGTATAGAGCGTTTCCACGGCGCCTTTGTTTGGGAAGACACAAGGCCACGGTGGTCACAGCTCCCGCACTGCTCTCCCAGGTAGGCGGCGTGCCTTTCCGCATTCCGAGTCACGGAGCCGAATGCAGCCACACGCGCACGCACACATGCACTGGCTTGACCCAATACCACTTTTCCCTGTGAACTGTTATGTTTGACAAAAGATGAGAAGAAAAGCTGTAGAAGTGCTGTCAGGCCACCACTGTTTTTCTCCTCAGTGAAGTATGTGCTGGCCAGACTTTGCTCATCCACATTCTGCATATGCAAGTCTTTATATTTCAGCACTGACCTGAGCTGTAACAAAACAATTAATGGTATACCTATAAGTTCACCTAAAGGTCTTTCTGGAAAATTCTTACAGGAATTCGGTGCTAGTAATCAGGTAATACAGTTTCCTTAAAAAGAAAAAATGCTGAATGAGTATCTAAAATAAGCTTGATTAGTAACTTCAAAAAAACAGAAAAAATAAGAAAAGGGGAGGGGGAAAAAAATCACATACAAACAGGTTTCCTGCTGTAGAAGTCAGTGGAAAAGTCACAGCCATTTATGTGGCCAACTGTATGTGCTGTAAGGCTTTTTGAAATTAGTTCTCAATCCTTCCATTTTATAATCAATTTAGATTTTAATTTGAAGTATTAAAGGATGTGGGCACAATCTCAAGATCAGCCAAATAAGTTACCATCAGGGAGGGAAAGAGTTAATCTGGACAAACTCAAAGCTTTACAAGAGTGGATCGACATTATTAATGAATCCATAAACACAGATGTAGGAATTCCACTCTTCCAGTCCCATTTGCCCCTTTAATTAGTAGCAATATCAATATACTTAATGGCAAGATTAGTCTAAATTAATGTGACAAACTTTATTCTGTCTGCAAGTCTGTTTGGACACTTTATGAATATTAAAATCTGTCAGACAAGATCATTTATAAAGCACAAAATACCATTACGCCCCCCCCCCCCACCCCCAATTCAACACACGTGTTAAACATATGCTGCCCAGCACTGCTGCTCCGCATGCCCTTGCCTTCACGCAAAGCACGGCTCCGCAGGCAGCATTGGGATAGCCTTCAGACATATCCATGTGATGAGCGGGCGTCGCGACCCAAATGTCCAGCACACACCTTCACGTAGTGTCTAACAAGAGCCATTGAATCACTTCACTTTAAGCACCGCCCACATACAAGACAACAGTGGATGGAAAAATCTCTGCATCGATATTAAACTCATCATTACAACGACACAAAGCAATTATTGGACCTAAACCCTGTTACTCCGTGCTTTGCTATAGAATCTAGCTCAGCAACAAACGAAGAGAGGGAAATGGTGGCTAGGAGATGAACGTCTAAAGCCCACAGCTGAACTTTCCTCTCCTGCTCCTCTTCAGCCATTTCAGCCACAAGCAGAAGGCTGGACGTCCCCCGGGGTTCCACCCGCTGTTTTCAACCTCTTACAGAGAGACAGGGGCGCAATCTACCTTCCTGACCCGCCGCGCCGGGACGATCCCTCGTTATGCATTAACTCACGTCAGGAGCAGAGAAGGGAGCTTAGCGTGAGCAGCTCATGCTGTGTGAAAGCACAGACCCTGGGGGGGGGTGCTGGAGGTGGGGGGGCCTCACATCTCGTTTGTATGACAGTCGCTCTCTCCTGCTTCCTCCTGCCACAGTGTTCTCCACGCTCGGGCGCCTCTGTACCACTGTGAGGCACATACAGGCTGATTTAGGATCAGTCTTTTTTTTTTTTTGAGGGCCTTTTTTGTACCGTTGTCGTTCAGCTATAAAGGTAAAATGGAGCAAAGTTAGACCTGACTCTTTTCAGCTTGGAGTACAATCCCTCAAACTTCTGAATTTCAACTCAAGCTGAATTTTAAAATAATATAAAAAAAAACTAAAATGGTTTATATTTACTTATATAAAGTAAAAAGGGGGTGGGGGGGGGGGGCAGGGGTTTGAGGAAAAAAAGACAAGCGCATCCCCAAACATCAATCATTCACAGGATTTAGTAACATAGTCACACCGAGTTTTACAAGAACTTCAGCTGAAGGTAAGAAGAGTAAGTTAATATGTTTGTGCCAGGCCGATTAGCAACTGGCATGATAACTTGTTAGAGAGCTTTAGAGGCGGAGAGCTGAAGGGAAGCATTGAGTTCAGTGCCAGTCATCGACAATGCACAGAATGTGTCGAAACCAGACAGAGCACGATCGCTTTGTCTTACCTTTCTTTCTGCCTCAACGGACAGAGCCCGGCTAAGAGGACTGAGATGTTTATCTAGAGCACCAAAACGCTAGGTCACCGTGTCACAGCATGCAAAGGCGCAACTTTCTTGAACCTAAATGCATTTGACAACAGGGGAGCTAGTTGGAATGTAGGAATGTAGGAATCAGAATTGGGTCAAATGTCAAAAGTAAGCGATGTCCGAGGTTCTCAACTGTAGCCACAAGCAGAACTAAGCACTTACACTCAGTAACTAATAAGCAGGGGTGGTGATGGGTATGGCTGTGGGGGAGCTTTGCTTTTTTAGTATGTCACTGATTGGGGCCAGAAGGGAGAGGTGGTGGTTCTGGGAAGTATTGGGTTCCCAGGTTCTGGCTCAAGAACCCCCAGATTTGTCTCTTGGTCTCATTAGCTCAGTCATTGGCTAGAAGACCAGCCAACTTCACAGTGGGTTACAAATAAACTGCACGTTTGACCAGATTTCCACTCCTCCCTTTAACAGAATTGGTTTTAATTTAGCACTTCTTGCTTCATCTTCCAGTTCTCTGGTTCCTTAATTTTCACATTTGTTTTAGCTCAAAACGAATAGTATTAGCGTCGAAAAATAACCAAATGAGGCTGTTTGAATTCATCAAGGGACCTGAAGAAATACGTTTTTTTATTCTTTTTCTTTTTTTTTAATGTAATGTTTCCGCAATATAAAGGCTATGGGTAAGCTCTAAATTTTAAACTGCTGTGGAAACCCTCGCAGGAATCACATCACCCATTAAAGCTGGAAAAGGAGGGCATTTAGAGCCAAAGTAATAAAAAAAAAAAAAAAAAAAAAAACTTCAAAATATCCTGTAATATTTGAAAACCATTTCATATTTTGAGTCTTTTTTTCCACAAAGAGGGCCATTTCAAACTTCTCACGTTTTTGCCGTGTTCCAGATGTTCCACACCTCAGTATCACAAAAATATTGTTTTTCAGCCATGCCAACACCTAGAGGAAAAAGGGTCAAACCTTTTTGTACTTTTAAAAACTCACACATATTCAGCTTTATAACCTTTTTTGAAGAGGGAAAAAAAAGCATTTTTGGTTTACAGAAGTCATAGCAACTCATCTGAATTCCCATGCATTAGCACATTAACCTGGAACAATGCATCGTGGGAAATAAAGTAGATTGCAGGTTCATGGCCCTTTATACCAAACCCTTCTAAGGTTCTACTGATAATATTCTCCTGCGTGGAAAAAGGCAAGTTTTGGCAGACTTACATTTTCTCTGGAGAACGGACCGGACGCCATATTATGACAGAGACCTGGACGAGGGACTGTGTTATTTTTCACCAAAAATGTATTTTAACAATGCTTAAATATACTGTATACTTGGATATCACCTGTGAGACACACACTGAACCCATTCAAATTTAATAAAATTTAATATGTTGTAGTAAAACACTTTTACATCGCTTTGACAAATGACACGTGATAAACGGTGATACCTATACATATTTGCTGTCGCCACCAACATAAAATACACGAAAAGGCGAGCTCTAATTTTTTTCTGGAGAAAACCAATATGAATCTTTAACTTGGTCCTTTCAAATGATGCAGTGTCCTCTGTTGGCGAGTGCTTTCATGAAGAATTATTAAAATGAGGAAGATTAAGAGGTTGATATTTGTGGTTAAGATGAACTTCATTTGTGTAATATAGAAATTTCCTTTAATTTCCTTCAAATTCATTGATACCTTTCAATTTCACGATACCTTGTAAACCAGGATTAACGAAACCACCAGCATGTACACATTGCTCTCTTGTGACATGATGTTTTCAATCCACATAACACACTGTTCTTTTCAAATGTGGTAAGGAACAGACTTTTGTCATGTACAAATCTGTCTTGCAGAACAACGGTGACATCATGTTGCATTAGTTAGGTGAGCCTGAACAGCAAGGTCTGTACCTGTGCACATGATACCATAGCGACTGATCAGGAACTAATAATAAGAACAAAGAGAATGAGAAACAAAGTGAAGAAGGCACAGTGCTCGCAGCAAAAAGCACAAGGAGAAGCCACTGGTAAATATTTCACTTTTAATGCGTGTAAGAGTCAAAATCACGTGGGTAAAAATCTAAGATTTTTCACACCTGGTTGTCCCTTAATATGAGCTGGGGAATATACGAGTAGAAATTTCAGAATAATTAAATAAATGGGAAATCAGAAATGGAGTCTGAAATGAACACGGTTAAAGCTCTGAAAGTTATTCTGTGTGTGTGTGTGTGTGTGTGTGTGTGTGTGTGTGTGTGTGTGTGTGTGTGTGTGTGTGTGTGTGAGAGAGACACA
>JABJVR010003935.1:0-15324 GCA_025773905.1 Chitala chitala
CCTCAAAGCGCTTTACAGAGAAAGTTGAAGAAATCAATACAAATGAATGAAGCCAGACAACAACGGAGGAGAGGAACGAAAAACTCCGCAGTGTGGAGAAAAAAAACCTCTGGGGGCCCAAGGTTGAATGGCTGCCCAGCCCCTCCTGGTTATACTGGTCACACTGGGGTTTTTCTGAACAGATTTATCTGGGAACACTGGCTTTCTGAAGAAATGAGGTTGGTCACACTGGTTGTCTGAAAAGCTGACATGGTCACAGCATAGTTCTGTCAACAGATGGGATTGCTCTTCTGAGGAGATGGGACTGGTCACAATAGGGTCTTCTGAGAAGATGGGATCAATCCATGCTCTTTTAAAGCTTTGAAGTATTTCGTTGGTATAACCTGAATTCTACTCAAGTGTACAAAAAGGAACTGATTAATCTTTACCGATTGTTTGTTTTCAGACTTTTGTCTGGAAAGAATCAGGATCATTAGATATGAAACCAAACACAAGTACTAGCACATGCTCTAATCAATATCCCAGCAGGCTGCTATTTTCCAAAGTCTGTTTTGTATCTGAACCATCTAATTCCCATTTTCATAACGACCCACTCGCTTGAGCCAAAGCAAAAATATACATGATATCTTGTATTTCTAATTTTCTGACAATTAGCTGCATAGCTGCACTGAAGACCATCACAGGCTGCATGAATACAGTTGTCCGATTCTTTGGGGATCCTGGTCATGTAATAACAGTGGAGGAAAAATGTCGCTGCATTTAAGGTTTGAAAAATGCATGCTTTAGAACACCTAAATTCGGTGTTTATTTTTCTTGGCTGAGAATTAAATCTTTCTTATTAGAAAGAAAGCAATCAATGGTCCAAAAACAGATGTAGTCCTTTTGGAAAACTGCTGATTAAATTCTGCAAAGTAGTGAAGTGTTTTGAGAAACCCGAGAAAAGCAATAACATAAAGTTTGAATCATGCTCTGTTACATTCCACTATACCTCAAGGCAAAGAGCTCTACACTTCTGTGGAGTTCACATGTTTCCAGTACCCAAATAACTGTCAAAAAAGAGGGCGAATCAGACTCC
This sequence comes from Chitala chitala, assembly GCA_025773905.1. Taxonomy (NCBI): domain Eukaryota; kingdom Metazoa; phylum Chordata; class Actinopteri; order Osteoglossiformes; family Notopteridae; genus Chitala; species Chitala chitala. The sequence goes on from JABJVR010003935.1 coordinate 1,076, forward strand.
AGGAAATGCATGTCATTAAATAACTGTCAGAAAAAGTTAGAGAGTCGGAGTCTTGAGAATACCTGTCTTTACAGAACTGTTGGAGATAGTTGCAGAGTCAGATTCCAGGTGTTTCCAGTTCTTAAATAATTAATTGATGGAAAAAATTGGAGAGTCAGAGACCAAGAGACCTGTGCTTAAATCCTTAAACTGTGACCATTGCAGCACGTTTTTATGTCTAACAGCCTGAGGTGCTTAAGGGGTTGAGAGCTGTGATTTATTGAGACTTCTTTCTTTATAAAAGTTTATTTGCAAATTAACATTGATTAATTTTACAAAAGGCGATTTTGAACTAATGTGTGAATGGGGAGTATATGTTTCAGGAAAATTACTTTATTGCAGCATAAAGGGATACAGCTTTGAAGAAATTGTTCAGGCTTACTTGAGATGGTGAGTAGAGGTACTGTGTAATCCATTTTTAGTCCTGATATAGACTGGGAAGACTCTTCTGCAATTATGCATTCCCAAATTGTCATAACAGTACTTTAAATTATGTGTATATTTTACATGTTGCTTAAATACTTTGTTCATCTTCACTTAAATTAAGTGATTAACGACATACAAAACAGCAGCAGTTTACAGCCAAAGATTCAAAAGAAAGGAAATGGGAAGTAAAATGAGATAAAAGGTACCAGAGAAGATACTTAAGAAGTGTCAGAGAAAGGGAGGTGAGATGTGGAAAAGGAGAAAAACACAGGCCAGCACTTTCCTGGTAAGGGCACATTGAATGGGTCAGCATTGTAACTTCATGAAACCAATATGTTCATGGTGGATTGCTCAGATTTCCTGTCCAAATCCTGTGGCTTTACATATTTACGGCTTCTTTAAATCCCAGAATGCTATGAATAACAGTATTCATTAAAGTTAAGTAACAAGAACTCAGTTCTTGCTCAGGGAAAGAGTGTGGTCATCATATTCTGTACAGAAGCTGCATGATAACCTGTCTGAGAACCATACTGTACCAACAGGCAGTAACAGAGGACACAACTCAATGATGGTCCCAGAACACAACCAGAAGACAGAGCCAGGAGCTGGAATGTGCAGGCAGAACCCATAGGCGCTAGTGCCAGTCAGATCCAGTAGTCAAAGCAGCCCCAAATCAGCTTCTAAAGACTTTCTTCTCAAGGCCTTTCTTTTTGGCAACATTGAAGAAGTGACTTATCAATAAACTCAATTTCACAGTAAGTAACACACTAAAAAACAAGGTCACAGAAGGTGACGAACTGATAAACAATGCTACGGGCACTAATGAAGACATGGAGGAGATGTTGTATTGATGAATTCAATGCCACAGGAAGTGATGCACTAATCAAGATCAGGCCTGAGCAAGTACTTCCTGAAAACTGCCATATTCAAAAATATCTCCAGGTTTTTATGGAAAGAAAACAGACGTCTTGGCTTGACAGGAACATTATTGTCCTTTTTTGTAAGCTTGGCGATAGGGGGTTGACCAAGGGTGGTGGCTACCACTACAACATCAAACACACTGCTGATGTCGTATATTTTCATTCCAAGTGTAGGCAAAGCCCGTCATTCTGAAGTCTAACTTTATATTATGCGTCCCATAATTAATAGGATCCTGAAATGGTTCATGCACTTGTGTGCGTTTTCACCACAAAACAGGATATTTCAGGAGGCACAGTCAAGTGCAATGGAAAAACACTGCAGTTGTGCTGACAGTGCTGTGATTATTAATACGTGTGTGATGATGTGTCTTACACTGATGCTGAGTGACAGAAACACAGTGATGGCGTAACCACCAATGCTATTCTCCAACAAACACTTATAGACAAACTGAAATTCAGTGTTTCATGAAGATGAAGAGCCACGTAATACAGTACTACATCCAGCTGAAACTAAAAGTCTGCAATTAGGAAAAATGCCTCTATATAGCATTCTTTTCTTTTTTAATAAAAAAATCTCTCATTACAAATGATCAGCAAAACAATTTCAGTAAAAAGACGCATCTTTGAAGAAATTTACATGAATATCTGAATGTTTTACTGTCTGGTATGTCCACCTTTTGCTTTAAAGACAGCGTGAACCTCTGAAAGTTTCTAAAAAGTACAAAATAAGTAGGTCAAATCCAGAGTGTCTTCTGAACATGTGCTTCAATAGAAATCTGACCTTTTGGTGGGGTCCAAAATTGTCAGACCGCATTCAAAATTTTGAATTTTTTCATTTAATCCTGTAAATAAAGTTTTAGGATTTGAAATTTTAAATAAAGTGGAAAATGGAAAAATAGTTAAGATCCTGCAGTCTTTCTAGGTCACTAATCACATTTAAGACAATTCTTGGTAGAAAAGATGACATTTTGATAGTAGCATTGTTTCACTTTACTATTTATATGATGGCTCAGGTGGCTGAGCTTCTGTCTTACCCTTCCTGGGTTGCTGGCTTGAACCAGTCTTTGGAGTTTGCGTGTTCTCCTTTTGGCTGCATGGGTTTTCTTCCATTTTCCTTACACATTGAAACCATGCAGGTCAGGTGCATTGATGAACTCTCAGTTGCCCTGAATGCTTGTGCACCTTGCAATGGGATAGTGTCCTAGGCTGGCTGAGATGGTCTCCAGGCTGCCTGTCACCCTGTACATGGTAAACTGTTAATTCGTAATGGATAAAGCATCACAGACTTTTGGACCCACATCTATATTCAAAGTCAACACATTACTCATATGAACTACACTTTTCAGTTCATATGGGTGCCATGGTTGAAAATTAATAAGAATTGTATCAGGTGTTGTCAAACATGGAAGTGACTGAGACAATGACTAGCAATTTATCAGGGTTTCTCTCATTCTCTCTCATTAGAGTTTTGCTTGTATTTATAAAGAGTCCTATAGAGTTTTATATGGGTGTGCTTCTTAGCTTTATTCAGGTTACATTAATTCTACTCAGAGCTAAATGGGAACAAACACGCTGTCATTAAGTGAGATTACCTTGCGGATCGTGCCTCTAATCCAAAGAGTGTTACTTTACCAGGTGCCAGATGAATTTAGTACACAGGAAACTGTTTGTGCTGCAAGTGTCCTCTGACTCTAGCTTTGAAGTGAGTTCATGCCTAAAGGAGCAGGTTGCCTTTATTTAGTGAAACATGAAGCTCCTGAACTGTGCTCCCTGTATCTCCAACAGAAGGGACCAACAAATAGGATTTAGGGTTATCTCAAACAGAGAGCCATGTGTTTGCACATAATTACATTCTTTGGATTAGACTAGGAAGTGGAAGCGTTTGCCTGTTATTCGCAACTGGAAGATGTTTTAGATATTGGTCAGGCCTCAGATCTTGGTGAGATAACGTCTTTATATAAACTGTTTGGAGAACGTGAAGATAAACAAGGATGCAGGAATATTCTGTATGTCAACACCCCCTGTTAATGTGGGGCGGTGTCACATGCTGGCTCTGCATCAAAAGAGATGCTGGTCTTCAAGAGGAGCCAGGACCTTTTTGATAGCTGTTGATAGTTTCCTTTCATGCCAGCTTCGCAAGGCCTTGTTATCAGCACAAGTGTCCTGTTTCAGGCTGTTGGGATGGTCCGACAGCTCAGCATGTTTCCCCTTGGCAGAGGTGCCACTACTGACAACACAAAGCACTATATGACACGGCTTTAATAGCAAAAAGGAGGACCACTTTTCCGTGGGAACCGCTGTCATGTCCAAATGCTGCAGGGCTTGAGGTAGCAGACAGTCTGTGTGTGTGTGTGTGTGTGTATGTGTGTGTGTGTGTCGGTGTATGTGGGTGAGTGTGCAAGTGTGAGAGGGGTTATGAGTCACTGTCTCCTACAGCTGTTAGTGGGCTAAGCCTCGCCAGGTTCTCTGTCAGCCAAATAACAATAAATAAAACGCTCCAAAATCACATGTGAAAACAACTCTTTTTCAGTTTGCTTTTTGTTTACCTCTGATGCAGTTCTTTGCATATCTCAAGGTTTTGGACAAGGCTATGTATATTATAGTATTTATTAAGTTAATGTTTGCAGTAATAAAAAATAAATGTCCTTAAAAAAATCAGTGCTGTGTTTATTTTAAGTTTGAAACAGGAAAAATTCTTTGTTCCAAAAACTGCTGTATGTATGATGCAAGAGTCCTGAAACCGTCTCATGGAAAGTGAAGAAAAAAGTCCAGAAGCAGAATTCAAAGCCAGGACTGAAAAGGCCTACCCAACCGATACTAATATACTGTCACAGGTCAGATTAACTCTTCAAATCCCTACAAATCCTTTAAATTTGCAGAACACATCCTTGGTGACTGCCCCAAAAAGCCAAACCTAGAGACACTAATCTTCAAACCCATCTTCAAATGGAAATAGGAGTAGTGTGTGGGCATCTCCTTATCTTTTTTGCTACAGGACTATAAGAGGTCCATGCACTGTGGGTAAAAGCCTGTGGATTCTTTTCTCTCGTTAGGTCTGTTTTATCTTTCCCAAGACTGTCTTTTCCTTTTAGGGACTTTCACTGTACTCCATAATATACGTAAATAATGCCTCATCTCCAACTTTGAGAAAAATGTTAAGTATGTCATTCCTTGAAGAAACACCTTTTGTTTGACTGACCACAAAGCGTCGGACTCCTTGTTTGCTGACAATTTTCATTTTTTTTTTACCCGCTCAGCTGTCACTAGGCAAAAAACCAATTCTGTTGGTTTTCTAAAATACAGGTTGGCGAGTACTGGCACAAGCCACAGAAAAGGCCGTGCTCGTGGGCATTAAAAATACATGTTTAAGATGTGGTTGGGCACACGTTGAGCCTTACCGCTAGCCTGCAAAATAGACAAAGCTGTGTCCTGTCTGACATTGAGCATGTGAGTGTGTGAGAGAGACTGGGCCTAGGTGTGTATGCGCATGACTATGTATGTGTGAATATGCGTGTGTATGGCTGTGTATGTATGACTATGTCTATGTGTATGTGTGACTGACTGGGCCTGTGTGTGTGTGTGTGTGTGTGTGTGTGTGTGTGTGTGTGTGTGTGTGTGTGTGCACATGCATCCAGATTCTGCTATTGCCAAGCCTAAATAAGAAACACAAGTGCACTAACTTGTTAGATATTCCAGACTCCAGGATTATGTTTCGTTCAATAAAAACATAAAAAGTCCCATAGACCCACACTCTATAAATGGCATCCACACTACTGAAAATTAGGTATAATTCAGGCAACCTCCTTGCTCATTTAATACTATTTCTATGAATGCTGTATTATTATAATCTTTATTCACTTGCTGTGGCTTGTGTTTTTCCTCCATCCAAATTCAAAGGAAATTTACTAAGAGACTTGAGTGTGCCGTTTTCCCCAAGCCATTTCCCAGGATACCGATACAACAGAGGAGGCAGACGGCTGGACGGTTTGTATTTACTAGGTGAAAGTATGTGTTCACACTTGTTTTATAGCTTTTTAGGATATTCAGTCAAACCAATAGAAATACCATAACTAATAACTACCACAAGACACACCACTATTTTATACAGAATATTGGCGCTGTGCAAAAAATTCCCAAGAGTAATTTCCACTCATTTGTGCAAAATGTATATTAAACTTTTGCTTCTAAGTATTAAATATCCGTTTCACCAAGAAACTAAGATAAGAATATTCAATTTTCAGTTCCATCACAGAGCATGACTTGTACTGACACACAGTATAAATCATTAACCAGAAAGCCCAGGTGTTGCTAAGTCTAAAACATGCCGTGGAGAACATGACTGATGCTTAGGAACACGTGGCCAGGTAGACAACATCGCCCTACTGCATTCAAACATTGTGTTCATGTGTGCTGTGTATGTATTACACCTGCTTTCAGTTGATAGATCTGGTAAGATATTTACAGGCAGTCCCAGGGTTACGAACAACATCCAATCCTAAGTCTGTCTTTAAGTCAAGTGTGATGATGGTGTCAGAACAGGTATGTACTGCTCCTATGTATCGTCTGTCCAGTGTTTCCCAGCAAACACAAAACGTTCAGATAACGTTCACTAAACATTTAGGGAACGTTGGGAACATTTAACTAACTTTATTTGAACATTTTGTTTTGCTGGATTGTCTTAGTACATATAGTATGTTACCTTTCTATGCAGATAACAGTTAACACATCTCCAAATACACGAAAACATTGTAGACATAATAGTACATTAAGTAATAACTAATACAGTACTAATAAAAGTAACTGCACAATGTACTGTACCAAAGTATTTATTATTTCCACTTTGTTTTCTATCATGATTATTGTCCTTTTCTTGATGCATCACCAGCACGCGCACAAGATTTACACTTCAGAGAGTTAGGGCTACACGGGTAAATAAGACAACAGTTTTACCAAAATACAAAGTTATACATTCAACACATAATTAATGACAATGTGATCTGACATAAAATACCGCTGATGAATCGCTGAAGCCACCCAACGTTTGCAGGATTGTCACATAGTAATGCACGCCCTTTGTTTCAGTGAGCCATTGTATTTATCTCAGATTTTTTTTTCTCATACAATAGGCTTAATGACAGTCCGTTCGTAACTACAAATTGTCCGTAAGTCGGATGTTCAGGGCCTGCCTGTATTAAAGCGGATCATTCTAGAAATAGGACAACCTCATATAACCCGGCAGTTTTGACAGCAGCCCCACCTCTCCTTTGGAGGCTTATAATTTGAGCTTGGCTATGGTACTGCCAGTCGGAACCTGTTGCAAGAGTAAGATGATCTTTAAATCTACAATGTCAGAGGCATTCAAAATAGAAAGCATCTAAAAACGACAGTTTACTGCATTGTAAAAAGGAGGAAAAGACTGACAAGGAATAAAACAAGTAAAGCATCAGTGTTTTTCTGGCTGTTTTATACGAGGGAAATGTATGAGAGGGTGTTTACGGATACTCAAGAGTATAACTGAGCGAACGTGGACTGGGGTTGCGAGGGAAGTGATCATCTACACGGTGAACCAGGGAGAAGTCTTTTGTGTTTTTGGTAAATATTTAGGGGCAGCACAGTGGCTCAGTGGGTAGCACTGTAGCCTATAGAGGGCTGCTGGCTTGACTGTGGCAGAAGGCATTGTGTGTGTATAGTTTCCATGCTTTTCCCATGCTAACGAAGTTTCCTCTGGGTTCTCTGATTTCCTCCCAAAGATGTACTGGTTAGACTGGATGATCCCAATTGCCACTAGTGTGTTTGTGTGTGCCCTGCAATGACTTTACGCTCTGTCCAGGGTGTCTCGTGCCTTGTATTCTAGGGTACCTGGGATAGGCTCCGGGCCACCTGCGACCCTAAACAGGAAAGGCAGTTGGGTGATGAGTGTAAATATTGAACATACATGTACAACATTATCAGCAAAACTCAAGATTGTACATGTACAACATTATCAGCAAAACTCAAGATGAGGAATGCTTACGAATGACACACAGCATAGAATGTTGGTTTTTGTCAGTGAAGCCCAAGCAGAAAGATGAAAACTGAAACAGAAATTATTGATGAATGAACTTTTGACAGTTTTGTAGATGCTTTGCACACGATTTGCACATGTCTATATGGCGCAATTTCATCCTGTTGCCATTACTCAATTGCTGTAAAGCTGCCTGTAAACTATAGAAAAATCGCAGAACTCGTTTTTAACGTTAGCCACTGACAGCCGCTTGCTGTCTTGCACTACGTTAAACTGCTCTATTGTGTGCTCTGTTTTACCTGTGTTAAGGGTACCAGTTCATTTTCATTCTGTTCTCAGTTGAACTGAAGCAGGTGTAGGACCCTCTCCTTTGCTTTGCCTATCTGTATGCAAGCAGAAGCAGACCTTGCACCATCACCACAGTATCTTACAATAAAATAGTGTGGTCTAGTATTAATGGTATTTTTGCTTTAAGCCCAAAAAGGCACAGTTTTCTTTGAACTGACCACAAATGCTTTTGCCACATGCTTTAATTTGCCTTTAATATCTGACTGCAGACTCCGGTTGGGATTTGAGAGTTGAGAATCTTTTTAGAACTCATTACTTCATGTCATTTAGTCACTTTGGGTTAATTTTGAAGTTCTTGAGTCATATTTTCTGCCTTAATAACCAATAGCCCTTGTTCCTCCTTCAGAACCCAGTGACTTCCTGAACCACATATAATCTGCAAGTTTCCCAAACTGACCTTCTACTTCTATATTCACCTTGTACAGATTTCTGTTCCCTTGGGCTGGATTTAGGTGATACATGCTCTCGTCACTGTACAGATTTATATCTGTTTCAAGTGATGATTCAGTTTTTTGAAAGACACAACCCCAAATTCAGCTTAGACCCTGAACCAGAGCTGGTTTTTAAACTCTGAATTTGTGGTTTCTAAGGACAGAGACATTTCATATTAAGTCTTGGAAGTCAAATTTCTGCTGTAAACAACTGCAAACACAGAAACAGAACTTTGTGACATATCCAGTGAGCTTGTTTGAAATTCCTCGTATCTGGTCACGTCTCACATCTTTGTAACATTTTTTTTTCTCAAGTAATAGACAAGTTGCACAAGTTGGGAAGGCAGGCGGGCGTGTTTCTGTGGGGGGAAAGGCGATGCACAGACACTCTGAGTTTGGGTGTGGTGCAGAAGAAACAGAAAAGTGATTTCTGTGGCTGGGACAGATGATGGAAACAGCAGCAGAGTGAATATTCTGTGAGTGGGGGGAGAGACAAGATGGAAAGAACAGGAGAATCATTTCTTTCAGAAGATTCAAGGGCAGAGAACAGGGAGAGCATTTAATGGCAGAGTGTTTAAAAGCTACCAGGAGGAAAGAATAGGGCAGGAAATTCTTTGGGGGATTCTTAGAAAGTACAAATAACAGGAGAATATTTTCTGTCTGTGAATGTGGCACATAGAAAAAAGGGATTTTGGTAGGCAGGTGCAAGTCACAGAAAGTGGGAAAGTGATTTCTGAGAATAGATTCAGGCCAGAAAGTCTGAGTGGTGGGGTGGGGTGGGGGGGCACACCAACTTTATATAACATAAGATGTAACATGATACTAAGCAGTGGTGGAATTCTGTGCTGTTACATCAACAGGTCCAGTGGCAGGTGACCGTACACATCTGGAAGCACTTAGAGCTTTCATTTACTAGCAAGGGTATGGGTGTGTGGCTTGGGTGTCTGGGTTTGGTGCTGTCAAGCTCATACCTCTGTGGACATTCTTCTCCTCTGTAGCTTGTTATTTTTTTCACTCTTTTCTGTCTAATTTCTCGCAGCAACTGGCAGGGGTGCACTTACACGAGGACATACAGCACAGAAAGACTCCTCAGGTGAGACACCAGCGCCTCCTTTGGTGCTGCATCTTCAAAAACAAATCAAAGCAAACAGGAAATTACAACAAACTGCTAGCGTGGCTGAGAAGATCACTGGCCAAAGTCTGGCTTTATGAGAGGATTACAAATCAGCAGAAGGAGGCGTGCTATATTGCCCTGTCGAATCAGCTCCAAAGCGAAGATTGTACCATTATTACCCTTCACTGCTGTAACACATAAATGAGAAATAAAATTGTTTCTCATGACCTCTATTTGTCATTTACATTTAATTAGCAGGGTTTACAGCCAATTTTTAAGTCCCTCTGAAATTTTGGGTTTTTCTTACAGCAGTGTTGTAAATAACCTTTAACTTCTAATCTCATGGTCAAAACTGTTCAGTTTTGGATGTTTCCTTCTTTCAGTATAGACTAGAATTCTGCACTGAGAACTGCCAATATTTATTTTATATATAAATGTCACATTATAACTGCATATTCCTTCTCATTTCTCAGAGCTATATGCCGTCAGCATGCTCAGGGCTTTGGGCATAGCTGTTTGACCGTGGACCCCTGATGTTTTTGTTTTCTTTCGTAATAAGCTGTACTTCATTTCTTCCATTGCTGACTGGCCTTTTCTTCCAGTTTTATGTGTAATTCTGTAGACAAATAACTGTAACAATGTACTGCGCCCTTCCCATTCTTGTTAAATACCTTATAGGAACTTGAAAGTCATTACATAAAAATACTGAACTGAACAATAGTTACGCAAACAGAATAATTATTTAAAATAGTGTTTCCTAGCACATGACAGCATAAAGGTGTGGTATAACACAGCAGTAGTAAAAACTGCTATTTGCCTGCTTTTTTTTTTTTTTGAAGACCGATAAACAAAGCATTGTTTGTTGTGGCTTCATGGCCCAAACTGCAGGCTGCAGTGTTTGGTAAATGACAGACTCAGCACTGTGTCTCCGCTCCACTTCACCAGATGAGAAGCTCACAAACACTTCTGCGGAGCACCAAGAGCACTCTTGGAATTCCTCTTAGATCAATAAGAATGGGCTAAATTTAAGCACAAATATTTCCGTCAAACTCAATTCAGTTCAATTTGTTTTTATGTAGCGCCTTTTTGTGACGTAGACGCCAAAAGCACTTAATAAGAATAACAGAACAAAGGGCGTGATTTAGTGATTTTCCAGGGCAGGTTGATGTTGGTGGTCAGAGGTGATGTGGGAAAATATGCTTTCCAGTTTGTTACCTATGGAGCCTGGAGCGACACTTTCCAGACTTAAAGTGGATCGGCAGCCCATGGGATGTTTTCTGTCTTTGTGTGGGGCTGCTGCTGCACAAATGGAAACATTTCCTTTCGGTGGCATCTCCTGTCCTTGCAGTGGCCTGGCATGTTAGCAAGGCTGGGCTGTGCAGGCCCACGTATGCCCATGACACCGCTGATGCCATTTTACATCGTGTTGTCACTGGTACAGAGGACAGTCCTTTTGTAGACATTGAAGTCGTCTTGTTATGGGCAACATCATGAAACGTGTCTAAAATATGTGATTTTCCTTCTCACCCCATTGGAGCTCAAATGTACCAAACAAGAGACAGGCTGGCTCTAGGCCGCTGATGTTCTGCCGAGCCCTCAGCGGAGGACATTAGGTCCTTGTCAGCCTTCCATCCACTTTCACTCTTGGCAGAACATTATATTCTACCAGACTCTACAGTGTGTCAGACATAATCATTAAACAGCTTATTGGTGGTAAGGTGCCCTATCTATGTCTCGCAATGGTAGCGTGTCTGGCTCCACATCGGAAGGTTCTGTGTTGGAATCATGTGAGGACCAAATCTTTGGCAACCTGGTGGCTCAATGGGTAGGACATCAGGCTGGGATGCAGAAGTTTCCTGGTTTGAATCCCAGTTTAGCCACCAGGTGTGTCCTTGAGCAAGACACCCAGAGCTAGCTTGATGTAACATGTATTTGAAATGTTACTAGTTGCTTTGGATAAAAGTTTCAGCTAAATGAATTAGTAATAATTAAACAAGAATACCTTCTTCTACCTGAGGTACTTTGTTTTCAGTGATCTCTTTCAGTCATGTTTAATTTAAAGACACTGTGGATAATGTGACACTAACTATCTTATCTATGACCAGTGGGTACACATTAAAGTCACAATGCTTTTGGAGACTCCGTACTGAAGCGTACAGATTTGACACTGAGGTAACTGGAATGTCTAGAGCAATCAGATATGGGCTTTGAAAAGGAGAGACAAAGCTACAGGTTTTCCACATCTTAAAAAAAGTCACCTTTAAACAGGAGAACAGACAGAATAATGCAGGGGTGCGGCTTTCTATAAAACTGTTGTATCCAGAAAAGTGTCTACAGCAATGACTGATGTTTCAAAAGCATCGCATACAAAATTATAATTTTCTGAAAAAAGGAGTAAAGTAATGAAAGGCCAAAAAAGGCCAAGAATGCTTCAGTGCATCTTGTGAACTGCCGTCACAGTGACACCGCACATGTCCAGAACCTCCGGTACCTCCTGTGCATCTAGTACCACAAACTGGGTCACTGCACACTTGCACACACAATTCAGACTGTCCCTTTTTAGACTTCCTGTTTTCTGCCAAACGCTCAGAGCTACACCACCATAAAGGCAAAGCCCTACTGCTGGAGACCTTTCTCAATGTTAACCATCCACCTCCTGAGATTATTCTCATGTATTCCGAACTGTGCACCTCCTGCGATTACTTTCCTGTATTTCGACCCATTCACCTCCTGAGATTACTTTTTTATTCCTATCTGTGCTCCTCCAGTAATTACCTGCATTAATTCCTACCTCAGCTCTAACTGAGAAAACTCTCATTTATTACTAACTGCACACCTCATCAGATTACAGCATGTAAAACACTAAATCATTTAAAAATACATGGCAGGAGGATAATGAGATAAAAGAAGTCTACACTTTCTTACTGATTTCATTGGAAAATCTACCATGGAACATTCATATCTTCTTTTACTTGTTTTGATGATGTGACAGTTTGATTTTGCTACAGTAACTGTGGAAGAAAAAACAAAAAGCCTTAAAGGAAACACTGTAAGGCACAATTCCGGTGTTAAAGGGGGAGAACAAAAAATTTTTCAAAACCACATAACAGAAAAACGAAGAAAATAGAGACAATCGGAGCCTAATAAATAGATAGGACATAATACTTAACACTAATTCACCGGAGTTAATTCAAAACTAACTCACTCACTCCAAATCCAAAGGCCCGGCAGCCACAAACGCTCTTAAATACGCAGCCCAGTTAGGCGCAGTTGAAACCCTTAATACGTTTTGCAATTGTAACAGTGGTAGCTGTGCAGGGATTCAAACCCATACAAAGTTACCAGACAAGAAGATTATTCTCCTGATCTGAAATGAACATATCCCCCGCTTTTACAATTGAGCAAACTTTTGTCTTCATGTAGATATAAGGATGTGAGAAGCCTAAAGCCACCTTATGCAGTTATGACCCCTGTCTGAAAGTTATGGTTCTCAAAGACAGAAGGAAAAGCCTGTGGAAAGTGCAGACATAAAATTTATGGTGAACATTTGGTCTCACATTAAATACAAATATTGATAACCTGTCTGAAGCCATCAAAGCCAAGGGCAGCAATGTTGACTCTTGCTTTTGTAAAAAGCTGTCTGCAAGGTCAAGGCTTCAATGGCTGCAGAAATCCAAGGACAAAGCTGTTCCATAATGGTATTTTATGTAATTTTCATAAATGTTGATTTGTTGATTTAAAAAAACATATTGTTAAAATTTCTTACAATATTTGGCTAGGACAAGTTCACATGTACACTCTTAAAACCATGACTGTTAGCAAGTTTGGAAACACATCTATGGGCAGATATTTAGAACATGTGTAGACTCTTAGATTCGTAACTATATAGAAATTCTTAGACTGAGTTTCAGCATAGACTGAGATACTCAGAACTGAGGCTATGTACAAACACATATAACTGAAGTAATGTACTGTTATTCATAGGCTCAACCATAAAAACCTAATACTGCAGCTGTTAATTAATAAAATCATAATACCATGCCTATAACATTCCACTCAAGAGTGTGTTCTGGGTCAGTGGTTTTAATATATGCTAATGTCTTCTAACACTAATGCAGCAAGAAACATATTTTTCCTCCATTTGGGATTAGAGAATTTCCACATGGAAAGCTAATTGTGGCACTTAATTTACTCCAAATCGAAATGTACTCAAATATCAATATTTGCTATTGCATTCCTGAATTTTCTCTCACACTCTAATATACTTTTCACATTTTCCAATAGCTTTTGTTATAGTTTCCACGCTTTGTTCTGTTTGTGTTGGATTCAGAGATAACTCTTGGCTGCATTTCATGGCTTTGGTCCAGATTTAAAGTGGGTGACGGAAAAAATAAAACACAACAGCCAGCGGGGCGGAAAGCAACTAGCATATCCTGGGGCTAAGAGAGGGATGACTGGCTTCCCAGACACTTTGGGATCTTCAGCCTCTATTTCTGATCAAATTTGGAAAAGCTCAATATACAACCTTGCACGGTCCTTTCATTTAATCTTTCTCTTCTTACTGCTACACCCACTGCTCCACTCCTGGGTTTCATAATTACCTCCTTTTACATTCACTGGTATTAACCCTATATTTTTTGCCAATGCAATTCATTCCAGACTTCATAGCACCAGTGGATTTTTCTTCTGAATTGGAAAATTTGAAATTGCCTTAGTGTGCATGAGAGGGTGTGTGCCGTGAAATGGATGTGTTCCCTGTCCAGGGTGACACTCTGCTGGGGCCCCAGACTGAGCGGGTAGGCTACAGGCCACCTGCAACCCGGCACAAGGCAAAGGGATCTTTTCCAAAGGACAAATTTATGGATGGGTGGATATATTGTCCATGAAAATATGTATAATATTGTTATGAAATATAGAAAAGTTTCTTAAAATGGATATATACAGTATAGTTTTACATAAATTAAAAA